>JAVTVY010018031.1:0-71086 GCA_036873755.1 Hanleya hanleyi
GGCGCAAGTCGTGCAGACGAGTGAATGATTTCGAGCACGTAGTACAAGTGAACATCTTGGTGGTTGACAGAGTGTCTGATGAAACGGCCAGACCGCTTCCTTTTATAGCACGCTAGCTGATATCATGTTCGGGCACTTCCGTGTCTCTTCGGATGTAAAAGTCCCCGGATGTAAAAGTGCCCGAATGTTTACGAATGTTCCACCATTCCGGACTTCAATCAGGTCCATGTCCAGAAGCTCTCATACGCCGCCATTTTGGAGCCACCATGTTGGATCCGCCATTTTGGAACCGCCATCTTGGATATGTCCCATAATGCACCGGGTCAAAATACTCGCTTCTGATTGGACGAGAGCTCTGTGACGGATTTTAAATACTCGCTTCTGTTTGGTGTACGTCGCTAAAGGTGACCGGAACTGACCCTTGACCCCGGCGCGCGCACCCCGGCGCGCAAAGGTTTCCACCGCGGTGGAAACCTGTACACTGCGCGCCGGGGTCAAAGGTCAGTTCCGGTCACCTTTAGCGACGTACACCAAACAGAAGCGAGTATTTAAAATCCGTCATGAAACCTTTGCGCGCCGGGGTCAAAGGTCAGTTCCGGTCACCTTTAGCGACGTACACCAAACAGAAGCGAGTATTTAAAATCCGTCATGAAACCTTTGCGCGCCGGGGTCAAAGGTCAGTTCCGGTCACCTTTAGCGACGTACACCAAACAGAAGCGGGTATTTAAAATCCGTCACAGAGCTCTCGTCCAATCAGAAGCGCGTATTTTGACCCGGTGCATTATGGGACATATCCAAGATGGCGGTTCCAAATGGCGGATCCAACATGGCGGCTCCAAAATGGCGGCGTATGAGAGCTTCTGGACATGGACCTGATAGAAGTCCAGAATGGTGGAACATTCGTAAACATTCGGGCACTTTTACATCCGGGGACTTTTACATCCGAAGAGACACGGAAGTGCCCGAACATGATATCAGCTAGCGTGCTATAAAAGGGAAGCGGTCTGGCCGTTTCATCAGACACTCTGTCAACCACCAAGATGTTCACTTGTACTACGTGCTCGAAATCATTCACTCGTCTGCACGACTTGCGCCGCCATGAGGCTACCAAGCACGAAGGAACCGCCCGGTATAACTGTACGATATGTACACTGTCGTTTCAGCGCCCGGATCATTTACAGCGCCACACACGTGCACGCCATGAAGTACCCAAGCGTCCATGCGAAGAATATGGTCGGCTTTTCAAACTGACCAGTCAGTTGCTGCGACACCAACGCACACGACACCCTGTTCCGCAGCCACGTTTGCAGATAGAAGAGCCCGTAGGCATCAATATCGAAACAGGGGAACTCCCACCCATCGCACGAGGGCCGATGATGATGTCGCCCTAATTCAACAGTCAAATTCCGACGACAAGACCTTGGGCCAGATTTTGTACGACGTGGAGGGCAAAGTACACTTCGTGGACGAAGCCATAAATGTTCCCAGCGATCTGTTACACGAAGACCATCCAGTGAGTGACATTTATCGGCGCCATTGGCCCATGATCCGGCACTGTTTCTACCGTCATCGCCCTATTCAAGATATCTACAATTTCCGACTGACCGACCTCGCCCATCTACGTAGCTACGTAGAAGCCATCTTCAAAGATCAAACTACGGCCTTCAAATTGAATCTGGCGTTTGGTTATGTGCTGCAGCATAAAGAGACAGTACAAGTCCGATATTTTTACCCGAGCAGTAACATCCGGGTATTTGACCAACCGTTTACCATCATTAACCGAGTGTCGCTAGAGACGATGCTGGAGAAACTGGACACCGTGGATCCCTTGAAATGGGTCCAACAACAACGCCCCAACACCAAGTGGACAGTGGAGAGTGTGACCAATGTTACGTTTTTCGTTACCAAGCTGACCGACCACTCCCATCGGCTGAATGCGTCACTCATGCACTGATGAATACCATAACATGCCGTGCATACTCTATATGTCTACATGTTGATCGTTGACGGTACGGAGGTGACCGAAGAGACACGGATGTTACCGAAGATGTCACGGATGTTACCGAAGATGTCACGGCTCGGCCCTCGACTTGGGGATAGTTGAACTGAGTGTGCTAAAAATAGATCACCAGCTAGCGTGCTATAAAAGGGAAGCGGTCTGGCCGTTTCATCAGACGCTCTGTCAACCACCAAGATGTTCACTTGTACTACGTGCTCGAAATCATTCACTCGTCTGCACGACTTGTGCCGCCACGAGGCCTCCACCCACAACGATGCCCGGTATACTTGTATAATCTGCGCACGGTCATTCAATCGGAAGGATCATTTACTGCGTCATGAGAGGGTACTCCACGCGGGTGCGACGGTACTATGTAATGATTGTGGTCGACTCTTCAAACGATCCAGTCGGTTTAGACAGCACCAACGTTTGATGCATGCCCCGTCTCTACGGTTTGGGCGACAACTTCCCACTAAAGAGGAGCCGCGGAAGGTCAGACCCAGTGAAGATGAACCCGAGAGACGAACGCCACTGGTGATGCGATGACGAAGAGCCTACCTATACCCACGGTCCAGGAGGGCCTGGATATCCAGCCGGACCCCTCCGTTACGGTTTCGAGTCATACGCCTGACAACATCGAACATTTTCTGGACGAGCCCATAAATGTTCCTAGCGATCTCTTACAAGACGCCCAGCCAGTGAGTGACATTTGTCGGCGCCACTGGTCCATGATACGGCACTGTTTCCACCGTCATCGCCCTATTCAAGATATCTACAATTTCCGACTGACCGACCTCGCCCGTCCTCGCAGTTACATGGAAGCCATTTTCAATGACCAAGCTACGTCCTTCAAATTAAATCTGGCGTTTGGTTATGTGCTGCGGCATAAGGAGACAGACCAAGTCCGATACTTTTACCCGAGCAGTAACATCTGGGTATTTGACCAACCGTTTACCATCATTAACCGAGTGACGCTACAGACGATGCTGGAGAAACTGGACACCGTGGATCCCTTGAAATGGGCCCAACAACAACGCCCCAACACCAAGTGGACAGTGGAGAGGGTCACCAATGTTACGTTCTTCGTGACCAAACTACGGAATATTCCCATCGGGTGAATGTATGCACTGATAGATACTCAGAATGCACAAACATGTATCTGAGGATATGTTGCCTCAACGGTTTCCTGGGCTGCCCGACGATGATTAGAATAAACGGTTCAAAGCGAACATGGCCGAAGATGGAACTTTCTGGAATGGAGACTTCTGATTGAACAAGAATACATCTAACGGACAGGAACGAATATGACAGATGCAAATGGTGGCCTCTAATTGGACAAGAGTGTTCTTGAATTGTAACACCAAGTGGATAATGGAGATATTGACCAATGTTACGTTCTTCGTGGTTAAACTGACCACCACCCCCATCGGATGAAAGTATTCACTCATGCACTGATAGGTACTCAGAATGCGCAAACAACTATCTGAGGATATGTTGCCTCAACGGTATCCTGGCCTGCCCGACGATGATTAGAATAAACGGTTCAGATGGCACTTTCTGAAATGGAGACTTCTGATTGGACAAGAATACATCTAACGGACAGGAACGAATATGAAACATGCAAATGGTGGCCTCTGATTGGATAAGAATCTTCTTGAATTGTAAATATACCCAACGCGGCTCCCCCAGCGTGGGTATGATGTAACATTGGGGAAAATAAACTATATGAAAAAAACTTCTCTCATGTGTCATCCTTGTTGTTGTTGCTGTTGTTGTTCTCTCTATGGTCTATATCATGGCGTTATGTTAGAGTGTTAAAGTGTAACGACGGGCGTTGACGGGCATCACCGCATTTCGAAGAATTAGTGACAATTCCATGGAATATCAGAGCTTCTGAGCTATTTCACCAGGGCGTTGAAGCATTAAGAATGGTGTTGGTGGGCGTTGCTACAAGATGACACCTCACACGGTCCATTTGGACCGCGGATGGTCCATCTCTACACCAAATAACATCTTTCACTGCTAAAAAAGGCCCACTTTCGCTACAACTTGTACTAATGACGTCACCAACGACGTCACAGATGCTATAAATATCCCTGAAATCAGGGTCTATACTCCGAGAGCTACAACATGATACCCCACACGACGCATTCGCAACGCGGATGGTCCATCTCTACACCAAATACCTTCCTGCACTGCCCCAAAAGGCTCACTTTCGCTAATACTCCTACTGATGACGTCATCGATGACGTCACAGATGCTTCGGACATGCCTCAATTCGGAATGTACACCCTGAGAGCTACAAAATGACACCTCACACGACGCATTCGGACTAAGGATGGTGCATCTCTACACCAAACTCACCCTCACGCACCCACAAAATGTCCACTTTCGCTACTACTCGTACCGATGACGTCATCAATGACGTCACAGATGACGCGGACACCCTCAAATCGGAATGTACACCCCGAGAACTACAAGATGACACCTTCCAGGACGCATTCGAACCGTGAATAGCCCATCTCGACCCCAAATACCTTCATGTACTGCCCGAAAATGTCCACTTTCGCTACTACTCGTACCGATGACGTCACCGATGACGTCACATATGACGCGAACATCCCTCAAATCGGAATGTACACCCCGAGAACTACAAGATGACACCTTCGAGGACGCATTCGAACCGTGAATAGCCCATCTCGATCCCAAATACCTTCATGTACTGCCCGAAAATGTCCACTTTCGATACTACTCGTACCGATGACGTCACCCATGACGTCACAGATGACGCGGACATCTCTCAAATCGGAATGTACACCCCGAGAACTACAAGATGACACCTTCCAGGACGCATTCGAACCGTGAATAGCCCATCTCGACCCCAAATACCTTCATGTACTGCCCGAAAATGTCCACTTTCGCTACTACTCGTACCGATGACGTCAACGATGACGTCACAGATGACGCGAACATCCCTCAAATCGGAATGTACACCCGAGAACTACAAGATGACACCTTCGAGGACGCATTCGAACCGTGAATAGTCCATCTCGATCCCAAATACCTTCATGTACTGCCCGAAAATGTCCACTTTCGCTACTACTCGTACCGATGACGTCACCGATGACGTCACAGATGACGCGAACATCCCTCAAATCGGAATGTACACCCCGAGAACTACAAGATGACACCTTCCAGGACGCATTCGAACTGTGAATAGCCCATCTCGACCCCAAATACCTTCATGTACTGCCCGAAAATGTCCACTTTCGCTACTACTCGTACCGATGACGTCACCGATGACGTCACAGATGACGCGAACATCCCTCAAATCGGAATGTACACCCCGAGAACTACAAGATGACACCTTCCAGGACGCATTCGAACCGCGAATAGCCCATCTCGATCCCAAATACCTTCATGTACTGCCCGAAAATGTCCACTTTCGCTACTACTCGTACCGATGACGTCACCGATGACGTCACAGATGACGCGAACATCCCTCAAACCGGAATGTACACCCCGAGAACTACAAGATGACACCTTCCAGGACGCATTCGAACCGTGATTAGCCCATCTCGACCCCAAATAACTTCCTTCACTGCCCAAAATGCCCACTTTACTTACTACAACCAACTGCGCATGCGCAGATTAACGCGACATGCATTCAAAAACACACCATTCTGACTCTACCCCACACAAGCTTCACTTTGACACCTCACACGACCCATTCGAACCGTGGTTAGCTCATCTCTAACCCAAACACACCCCTACATAGCACCCAAAATGCCTGTTTTCTATACTACGGCCAGACTGCGCATGTGCAGACTATTGAACACGGACGAACCATTAGTGTAGTCAAGTGCTCCTCCACGAGAGCTTCAAAATAAGACCTCACTCGACCCCATTGGACCATTAGGGACTCACCTACACTCCAACATGTCCACCCAATATGGGCCTATACACCCATAGCCATGCAGTATAGGCCTATGGGCCTACCCAGGCCTCGGTGACTTTTTTCAAAAATTTCACCGATTCGCTCCGCAACACTTCCTATCGTGTTCTAAATGATGAGACGAGTAAAACGAGACCCCACAACCCTACCGCAAATGTATAGAAGTGGGTTTCCCAGTAGGATAAACATTGAACCTATACCCCAGTATGGGTCTATAGGGGGCTCGGTGACTTTTTTCAAAAATTTCACCGATTCGCACGGGGACACTTCCTATCATGTTCTAAATGACGAGACGAGTAAAACGAGACCCCACAATCCTACCGCAAATGTATAGAAGTACGTTTCCCAGGGGGACAAACATTGATCCTATACCCTCAGTATGGGACTATATGGGGTTCGGTGACTTTTTTCAAAAATTTCACCGATTCGCACGGGGACACTTCCTATCATGTTCTAAATGACGAGACGAGTAAAACGAGACCCCACAACCTATACCGCAAAAGTGGAGAAGTACGTTTCGCAGGGGGACAAACATTGATCCTATACCCTCAGTATGGGACTATATGGGGTTCGGTGACTTTTTTCAAAAATTTCACGGATTCGCACGGGGACACTTCCTATCATGTTCTAAATGACGAGACGAGTAAAACGAGACCCCACAACCTATACCGCAAATGTGGAGAAGTAGGTTTCCCAGGATGGTCCTATACCTCCCATACCCCATATAGGCATTTTCCCGTAATTTAGAATAAAGTCCGTATTCCGTATTTTTTTCAGGAAAATTTTTACATACACCCACCCTGGAACTAGGGGGAGATAACTCTATTGATAGACAAGCCCCGTTAAGCCCGGCGACCTATATACCCTCATACCCCATATAGGCATTTTCCCAGGTTTTTCGATAAAGTCCGTGTTCCGTTTTTTTTCAGGAAAAATTTTACATGCACCCACCCAGCCATCAAATACCCCTTCACCTAGGCTTCACGTTGATACCTCACTCGACCCCATTCGACCATTAGGGGCTCTCCTAGCTCCAAAAAGGCTATTTTCATACCCTTCGGCCACCGCGCATGCGCACAATCACCCTAATTCAACCCCACACCCAGTCCATTAGATGCTCCTTCATGAATGCTTCACATTGATACCTCGCTCGACCCCATCGGTCCACTAGGGGCTCCCCTAGCTCCAAAAAGGCTATTTTCATACCCTTCGGTCATCGCGCATGCGCAGAATGACCCTAATTCAACCCCACATCCAGTCCATTAGATGCCCCTTCATGGATGCTTCACTTTGATACCTCACTCGACCCCATCGGTCCACTAGGGGCTCCCCTAGCTCCAAAAAGGTTATTTTCATACCCTTCGGCCACCGCGCATGCGCAGAATGACCCTAATGCAACCCCACACCCAGTCCATTAGATGTCCCTTCATGGATGCTTCATTTTGATACCTCACTCGACCCCATCGGTCCACTAGGGGCTCCCATAGCTCCAAAAAGGCTATTTTCATACCCTTCGGCCGCCGCGCATGCGCAGAATGACGATATGTCAACCCCACACCCAGCCCATTAGATGCCCCTTCATGAATGCTTCACTTTGATACCTCACTCGACCCCATCGGTCCACTAGGGGCTCCCCTAGCTCCAAAAAGGCTATTTTCATACCCTTCGGCCGCCGCGCATGCGCAGAATGACGATATGTCAACCCCACACCCAGCCCATCAAATGCCCCTTCACGAATGCTTCACTTTGATACCTCACTCGACCCCATCGGTCCACTAGCGGTCCCTACAGATTGCCGAACACTTCCACGAAAACCCACGGGTTTGGGACTACTTTCGGTCCGCGGAGGCAGACCGCATCACCGCCAGACCGCATCACCGCGAAGAAATACATGTCCCCAAGGTCACGCCACATTCACCCAGACCGGAAGTGACGTCATACCTGCGCCCCATTCACCTGCGCAAAACGCCCCAATACCGCCACAAAACCTCCCCATTTTTTTTTCTGCGCATGCGCAGTGAGGCGCTATGCCGTGAATTTACTCTTTGTATACTACTTTCCCATCTTCGGTCTTTGTTTCGCAGATGGCGGTACACGTCACAGTGAATCTATAGTCACTACTTAAGGATATTTTATTGTGGGATGTTGTTGGTGAAACAATATTGTTTTCACCCTCAGTAAAAGAAGGTATCAATATCTTGTAATTAACAAATTCACACATACAAGTTAGCTTGTATTGATGTAATACTGATCAACGCCAAACTGGATAGGACATGTAAATCCGATGAAAAAAGCCGTTTAGATAATTGTTTTACTTTGTCTTCAAACTTCCATTTCGCTAACATCCAAGGACTATTCAAAATGTCCTCATTGTCACTATTTTCATAATATCCAGTTTTAGTAAACAGTTATACTTCATTAACTATGGATATGAACCACACCGTTTTATTTTTTTACGAAACCTGAAATCTGTGATTTTGTTTCCAAACACATGAGCAGCATAGTTTATTACATCTCGCTGTGAAACCCCCATGAAGTTAATTTTGTGCCTAAAATTTATACTTGTGAATTTTCAGCTTGCTGTGATCTGTTAATTTGAAGATGTTTGGAGTTTCTTGCATTGGCAGTGACAACATTCCTGTCACAACAACAACATCTCGCAAGAATTTGCCCTTAACTACCGGTATCCCATTTCCTTCAAGATTCCGCTGGAACGAATAGAGGTCAGAAGAGTTTAGAAGAATAAACCTATAGATGATACAATGTTGCTGGCAATCGAACAGTACGCAAATGATCATGAGTGGTCAAGCCCTTCACATTTTCAAGTTAAATACTACACTAACGTTCCGCCATTTACCTTGACTTAACGAATAGAGTAAACTGTTCAGACCGGGAAACGCACCTGTTGTCATATAGCCAATCATGATTAGGAGCTTGCCAACACCGAGCAGCTAGGATTTACTTTGATGTCTGCCCATGTGATCTCCAAATATGACAAGTGGCGGGTGTATTGATGTTAATTTCCTTCGAATAGCCAATCAAATTTGAATTTTAAAGAGGTCATACATTGCACTTCTCCTAATATGGACCACGGAATATTTATATTCTGATCAGATAATGTGTTACGCTCAGCTAAGGCAACGCGTGTAGTGTTAGACTTGGGTAAGCGAAGATGGGTCAAACCGAGAAACATTAGAGTCTTAATATATGCAGCATACGTGCTCGCTGATCGGTTTGTCAAAACCATGGCTGTGGCTACTATCTGCCAATTCTGAAATATTTTTCACGAGTGAGGCAATTTTTGAGAAACTCCATGCACAGTGCGATACCCTCGTAGACCTATAGAGTAATTAGTTTCGTTCCAGCAGACCGAAGAATGAGTGATAATACATGTAATAGTGGTGGACACATAAAACGGCGTAATTAAGCCCCAGTCACGCTTTCAAGAATTGGGTAGGCGAATCACCGCGAGCTGGAAAATCGTGTTCATTCTTGACAATTCGTACTGGCATCATGAGAGGTTCGTCGCACATCGTGACCGTTCTTGCCTATTCTCGGAGGGAGTACGAAAGTTTTGAAATGTTCAAAACATTCGCCGGCCAAGTACGATTAAATGGTATACGTATGGCATTCTTGGCACTATCCTACTGCGTTCTCGCATGCATTCTCCTCCTGTCGTGTATATTCGTGGGTAGTCGTAGTAGTTCTTTCGGTCACAACTCAGCAAGAATGCCGTACGCATTGTACGATGATTGTAGGACGCATTCTACGCTTCTTGTACGATCATACTACGATACTGAGAAGAATTCAACACGATGTGTGGCGACAGTACTACGAATACCCACGACAGTACTACGAATAACCGCGACAGTACTACGAATACCCACGCTGGCGCTACCTTTCATGAAGAATAGGCTACGCTTCCTCGCGAATCTCGTATGATTTCATAGGATTGCTCCACGATCTCTCGCGAAGACCATCGTATGTTGTACATTTCATAGAAGACGGATCATATATATAGGTTCTCGTGGCCTCCAGGGGTGTCGCGTCACAGCGTAACAGGTTCGTACTGCATTCGCACTCACATCGTCCTGAGTAGTATACAAAGAGTCAAACGACTAACCAGCGCGTCACTGCGCATGCGCAGAAAAAAAAATGGGGAGGTTATGGGAGGTTTTGGGGCGGTATTGGGGCGGTGTGCGCAGGAGTGTTGTGCGCAGGTATGACGTCACTTCCGGTTTGGGTGAATGTGGCGTCACCTTGGGGACATGTATTTCTCCGCGGTGATGCGGTCTGGTGGTGATGCGGTCTGCCTCCGCGGACCGAAAGTAGTCCCAAACCCGTGGATTTTCGTGGAAGTGTTCGGCAATCTGTAGGGACCGCTAATGGGCCGATGGGGTCGAGTGAGGTATCAAAGTGAAGCTTAGGTGAAGGGGCATCTAATGGGCTGGGTGTGGGGTTGACATATCGGCCTTCTGCGCATGCGCGGCGGCCGAAGGGTATGGTATGAAAATAGCCTTTTTGAGAGATAGGGGAGCCCCTAGTGGACCGATGGGGTCGAGTGAGGTATCAAAGTGAAGCATATGTGAAGGGGCATCTGATAGGCTGGGCGCGGGGTTGAACTATCGTCATTCTGCGCATGCGCGGAGGCCCAAGGGTATGGAAATAGACGTTTTGGAGCTAGGGAAGCCCTAATGGACCAATCGGGTCGAGTGAGGTATCGATGTGAAGCATTCGTGAAGGAGCATCTGATGGGCTGGGTGTGGGGTTGAAATATCGGCATTCTGCGCATGCGCGGTGGCCCAAGGGTATGGAAATAGCGGTTTTGGAGCTAGGGGAGTCCCTAATGGGCCAATGGAGTCGTATGAGGTATCAAAGGGAAGCATTCGTGAAGGGGCATCTGATGGACTGGGCGTGGGGTTGAAATATCGGCATTCTGCGCATGCGTGGTGACCCAAGGGTATGGAAATAGACGTTTTGGAGCTAGGGGAGCCCCTAATGGTCCAATGGGGTCGAGTGAGGTATCAAAGTGAAGGTGAGTTGAAGGGGCATCTAATGGACTGGGTGTGGGGTTGACATATCGGCCTTCTACGCATGCGCGGTGGCCGAAGTGTATGAAAATAGCCTTTTTGGAGCTAGGGGAGCCCCTAGTGGACCGATGGGGTCGAGTGAGGTACCAATGTGAAGCATTCATGAAGGGGCATCTAATGGACTGGGTGTGGGGTTGAAATAGCGGCATTCTGCGCATGCGCGGCGGCCCAAGGGTATGCAAATAGCCGTGTTGGAGCTAGGGGAGCTACTAATGGTCCAATGGGGTCGAGTGAGGTATCAAAGTGAAGCCTAGGTGAAGAGGCATTCAGGCAATGGGGTGGGTGCATGTAAAGTTTTTCCTGAAAAAAAAAAAAACGGAAAACGGACTTTATCGAAAAACCTGGGAAAATGCCTATATAGGGTATGAGGGGTATATAGGTCGACGGGCTTAACGAGGGCTTGTCTATCAATAAGTTATCTCCCCCTAGTTCCAAGGTGGAATTGTATGTAAAATTTTCCTGAAAAAATACGAATGGGCTTTCATCCTCAGTGCGGAAAACCACTGTATGGGGTATGGGAGGTATAGGACCATCCTGGGAAACGTACTTCTATACATTTGCGGTAGGGTTGTGAGGTCTCGTTTTACTTGTCTCGTCATTTAGAACATGATAGGAAGTGTCCCCGTGCGAATCGGTGAAATTTTTGAAAAAAGTCACCGAACCCCATATAGTCCCATACTGAGGGTATAGGATCAATGTTTGTCCCTGGGAAACGTACTTCTATGCATTTGCGGTAGGGTTGTGGGGTCGCGTTTTACTCGTCTCGTCATTTAGAACGTGATAGGAAGTGTCCCCGTGCGAATCGGTGAAATTTTTGAAAAAAGTCACCGAGCCCCATATAGACCCATACTGGGGTATGGGTTCAATGTTTATCCTACTGGGAAACCCACTTCTATACATTTGCGGTAGGGTTGTGGGGTCTCGTTTTACTCGTCTCGTCATTTAGAACACGATAGGAAGTGTTGCGGAGCGAATCGGTGAAATTTTTGAAAAAAGTCACCGAGGCCTGGGTAGGCCCATAGGCCTATACTGCATGGCTATGGGTGTATAGGCCCATACGGGGTGGACATGTTGGAGTCTGGGTGAGTCCCTAATGGTCCAATGGGGTCGAGTGAGGTCTTATTTTGAAGCTCTCGTGGAGGAGCACTTGACTACACTAATGGTTCGTCCGTGTTATCGATCACGCATGCGCAGTCTGGCCATAGTACTAAGATTTTTAGATTGCTATGTAGGGGTGTGTTTGGGTTAGAGATGGGCTAATCACGGTTCCGAATGGGTCGTGTGAGGTGTCAAAGTGGCTTGTGTGGGGTAGAGTCAGAATGGTGTGTTTTTGAATGCAAGTCTCAAAGTCTGTCCCTGCACGCATGCGCAGTTGGTTGTATTAAATAAAGTGGCCATTTTTGGGGCAGTACATGAAGGTGTTTGGGGTAAGAGATGGACCGCTATGGGTCCGAATGGGTCGTGGAGGGTGTCAAAGTGAAGCTTGTGTGGGGTAGAGTCAGAATGGCGTGTTTTTGAATGCAAGTCGCGTCAATCTGCGCAGGCGCAGTTGGTTGTAGTAAGTAAAGTGGCCATTCGGGCAGTACATGAAGGTATTTAGGATCGAGATGGGCTATTCACGGTTCGAATGCGTCCTGGAAGGTGTCATCTTGTAGTTCTCGGGGTGTACATTCCGATTGGAGGGATGTTCGCGTCATCTGTGACGTCATCGGTGACGTCATCGGTACGAGTAGTAGCGAAAGTGGACATTTTCGGACAGTACATGAAGGTATTTGGGATCGAGATGGGCTATTCACGTTTCGAATGCGTCCTGGAAGATGTCATCTTGTAGTTCTCGGGGTGTACATTCCGATTTGAGGGATGTTCGCGTCATCTGTGACGTCATCGGTGACGTCATCGGTACGAGTAGTAGCGAAAGTGGACATTTTCGGGCAGTACATGAAGGTATTTGGGGTCGAGATGGGATATTCACGGTTCGAATGCGTCCTGGAAGGTGTCATCTTGTAGTTCTCGGGGTGTACATTCCGATTTGAGGGATGTCCGTGTCATCTGTGACGTCATCGGTGACGTCATCGGTACGAGTAGTAGCGAAAGTGGACATTTTCGGGCAGTACATGAAGGTATTTGGGATCGAGATGGGCTATTCACGGTTCGAATGCGTCCTGGAAGGTGTCATCTTGTAGTTCTCCAGGGTGCCATTCCGATTTAGCGGGGATGTTCGCGTCATCTGTGACGTCATCGGTGACGTCATCAATTACGGCCAATAGCAAAGTGGACATTTTCGGGCGGTACATGAAGGTATTTGGGGTCGAGATGGGCTATTCACGGTTCGAATGCGTCCTGGAAGGTGTCATCTTGTAGTTACTCTCGGGGGTATACATTCCGATTTGAGGATGTTCGCGTCATCTCTTAAAGCGTCATCGATGACGTCATCAGTAGGAGTATTAGCGAAAGTGAGCCTTTTGGGGCAGTGCAGGAAGGTATTTGGTGTAGAGATGGACCATCCGCGTTGTGAATGCGTCGTGTGGGGTATCATGTTGTAGCTCTCGGAGTATAGACCCTGATTTCAGGGATATTTATAGCATCTGTGACGTCATTGGTGACGTCATTAGTTGTAGCGAAAGTGGGCCTTTTTTTAGCAGTGAAGGATGTTATTTGGTGTAGAGATGGACCATCCGCGGTCCAAATGGACCGTGTGAGGTGTCATCTTGTAGCAACACCCACCAACACCATTCTTAATGCTTCAACGCCCTGGTAGAAATAGCTCAGAAGCTCTGATATTCCATGGAATTGTCACTAATTCTTCGAAATGCAGTGATGCCCGTCAACGCTCGTCGTTACACCTTAACCCTCTAACATAACGCCATGATATAGACCGGAGAGAGAACAACAACAGCAACAACAACAAGGATGACACACGAGAGAACAACAACATCAAGAAGTTTTTTTCATATAGTTTATTCTCCCCAATGTTACATCATACCCACGCTGGGGGAGCCGCGTTGGGTATATTTACAATTCAAGAAGATTCTTATCAAATCAGAGGCCACCATTTGCATGTTTCATATTCGTTCCTGTCCGTTAGATGTATTCTTGTCCAATCAGAAGTCTCCATTTCAGAAAGTGCCATCTGAACCGTTTATTCTAATCATCGTCGGGCAGGCCAGGATACCATTGAGGCAACATATCCTCAGATAGTTGTTTGCGCATTCTGAGTATCTATCAGTGCATGGTGAATACTTTCATCCGATGGAGGTGGTGGTCAGTTTAACCACGAAGAACGCAACATTGGTCATTATCTCCACTATCCACTTGGTGTTACAATTCAAGAAGACTTGTCCAATCAGAGGCCACCATTTGCATCTGTCATATTCGTTCCTGTCCGTTAGATATATTCTTGTCCAATCAGAAGTCTTCATTTCAGAAAGTTCCGTCCTTGGCCATGTTCGCTTTGAACCGTTTATTCTAATCATCATCGGGCAGCCCAGGATACCGTTGAGGCAACATATCCTCAGATAGTTGCTTGTGCATTCTGAGTATCTATCAGTGCCTGGGTGAATACATTCACCCGATGGGTTGGTCGGTCAGCTTGGTCACGAAGAACGTAACATTGGTCACGCTGTCCACTGTCCACTTGGTGTTGGGGCGTTGCAACCGGGCCCATTCCAAGGGATCCACGGTGTTCAGTTTCTCCAGCATCGTCTCTAGCGACACTCGGTTAATGATGGTAAACGGTTGGTCAAATACCTGGATGTTACTGCTCGGGTAAAAGTATCGGACTTGGACTGTCTCTTTATGCTGCAGCACATAACAAACGCCAGATTCAATTTGAAGGCCGTAGTTTGATCTTTGAAGATGGCTTCTACGTAGCTACGTAGACGGGCGAGGTCGGTCAGTCGGAAATTGTAGATATCTTGAATAGGGCGATGACGGTGGAAACAGTGCCGTATCATGGACCAATAGCGCCGATAGATGTCACTCACTGGATGGGCGCCCTGTAAGAGATCGCTAGGAACATTTATGAGCTCGTCCAGAAAATGTTCGATGTTGTCAGGCGTATGACTCGAAACCGTAACGGTGGGGTCCGGCTGGATATCCAGGCTCTGAACTGTGGGTATAGACGGGCTCTCCTTCATCACATCACCAGTGGCATTCGTCTCCCCGGGCTCATCTTCACTAGGTCTGACCTTCCGCGGCTCCTCCTCAGTAGGAAGTTGTCGCACATGCCATGGTACCGGGGCATGAATCAACCGTTGGTGTCGCAGCAACTGACTGCGTCGTTTGAAGAGTTGACCACAACCGTTACATTGTTCCGTCGCGCCCTCGTGGAATGAGCGTTCGTGGCACAGTAAATGATCCTCCGATTGAATGACCGTGCGCAGGTTGTACAAGTATACCGAGCATCGTTGTGGGTGGAGGCCTCGTGGCGTCGTAAATTATCTAGACGAGTAAACAGCTTCTGGCAAGTTGTGCAAGTGAACATCTTGGTGGTTGACAGAGCGTCTGATGAAACGTCCAGGCCGCTTCCCTTTTATAGCACGCTAGCTGGTGATCTATTTTTAGCACACTCAGTTCAACTATCCCCAAGTCGAGGGCCGAGCCGTGACATCTTCGGTAACATCCGTGTCTCTTCGATCACCTCCGTACCGTCAACGATCAACATGTAGACATATAGAGTATGTACGGCATGTTATGGTATTCATCAGTGCATGAGTGACGCATTCAGCCGATGGGAGTGGTCGGTCAGCTTGGTAACGAAAAACGTAACATTGGTCACACTCTCCACTGTCCACTTGGTGTTGGGGCGTTGTTGTTGGGCCCATTCCAAGGGATCCACGGTGTCCAGTATCTCCAGCATCGTCTCTAGTGACCCCCGGTTAATGATGGTGAGCGGTTGGTCAAACACATGGCTGTTATTACTGGCATAATAATACCGTAACTGGTCCGTCTTTTTGTGACGTAAGATGTACCCGAAAGCGACATTCAATTTGAAGGCCGTAGTTTGATCTTTGAAGATAGCTTCCACGTAGCTGCGTAGACGGGTGCGGTCGGTCAGTGGGAAATTGTAGATATCTGGAATGGGGCGATCACGGTGGAAAATGTGCCGTATCATGGGCCATTGGCGCCGATCGATGTCATTCACTGGATGGGCGTCCTGTAACAGATCGCTGGGAATATCCACTGCATCTTCCAGAAAATGTCCGATGTCGTCAGGCGTATGACTGGCAACAGCAATGCTAGGGACTGGCTGGATATCTAGGCTCTTCTGAACTGTGGGTATGGGCGGGCTCTCCGTGATCGCATCACCAATGGCGTTCGTCTCCCCGGGCTTATCTTCACTGGGTCTCACCTTCCGCGGCTCCTCTTCAGTAGGAAGTTGTCGCCCAAACCGTAGAGACGGACCATGAATCAACCGCTGATGCCGTCTTAACTGACTGGGTCGTTTGAAGAGTTGACCACATTCATTACATTGTTCCTTCGCGCCCTCGTGGAGTGAGCGTTCGTGTCGCAGTAAATGATCCTCCCGATTAAATGACTGTGCGCAGGTTATACAAGTATATAGTGTACCGTTGTGGATGGAGGAATCGTGGCGTCGCAAATCTTCTGGGCGAGTAAACTGCTTCTGGCAAGTTGTGCAAGTGAACATCTTGGTGGTTGACAGAGTGTCTGATGAAACGGCCAGGCCGCTTCCCTTTTATAGCACGCTAGCTGGTAATCTATTTTTAGCACACTCTACCCCAAGTCGAGGATCGAGACTGAATCGCTTCTGATTGGACGAGAGCTCTGTGACGGATTTTAAATACTCGCTTCTGTTTGGTGTACGTCGCTAAAGGTGACCGGAACTGACCTTTGACCCCGGCGCGCGCAGTGTAAAGGTTTCCACATTTGCATATGACCTTTGACCCCGGCGCGCAAAGGTTTCCACCGCACCGCGGTGGAAACCTTTACACCGCGCGCCACGATTCCTCCATCCACAACGGTACCCTATATACTTGTATAACCTGCGCACAGTCATTTAATCGGGAGGATCATTTACTGGGACACGAACGCTCACTCCACGAGGGCGCGAAGGAACAATGTAATGAATGTGGTCAACTCTTCAAACGACCCAGTCAGTTAAGACGGCATCAGCGGTTGATTCATGGTCCGTCTCTACGGTTTGGGCGACAACTTCCTACTGAAGAGGAGCCGCGGAAGGTGAGACCCAGTGAAGATAAGCCCGGGGACACGAACGCCACTGGTGATGCGATCACGGAGAGCCCGCCTATACCCACAGTTCAGAAGAGCCTAGATATCCAGCCAGTCCCTAGCATTGCTGTTGCCAGTCATACGCCTGACGACATCGGACATTTTCTGGAAGATGCAGTGGATATTCCCAGCGATCTGTTACAGGACGCCCATCCAGTGAATGACATCGATCGGCGCCAATGGCCCATGATACGGCACATTTTCCACCGTGATCGCCCCATTCCAGATATCTACAATTTCCCACTGACCGACCGCACCCGTCTACGCAGCTACGTGGAAGCTATCTTCAAAGATCAAACTACGGCCTTCAAATTGAATGTCGCTTTCGGGTACATCTTACGTCACAAAAAGACGGACCAGTTACGGTATTATTATGCCAGTAATAACAGCCATGTGTTTGACCAACCGCTCACCATCATTAACCGGGGGTCACTAGAGACGATGCTGGAGATACTGGACACCGTGGATCCCTTGGAATGGGCCCAACAACAACGCCCCAACACCAAGTGGACAGTGGAGAGTGTGACCAATGTTACGTTTTTCGTTACCAAGCTGACCGACCACTCCCATCGGCTGAATGCGTCACTCATGCACTGATGAATACCATAACATGCCGTACATACTCTATATGTCTACATGTTGATCGTTGACGGTACGGAGGTGATCGAAGAGACACGGATGTTACCGAAGATGTCACGGTTCGGCCCTCGACTTGGGGATAGTTGAACTGAGTGTGCTAAAAATAGATCACCAGCTAGCGTGCTATAAAAGGGAAGCGGCCTGGACGTTTCATCAGACGCTCTGTCAACCACCAAGATGTTCACTTGCACAACTTGCCAGAAGCTGTTTACTCGTCTAGATAATTTACGACGCCACGAGGCCTCCACCCACAACGATGCTCGGTATACTTGTACAACCTGCGCACGGTCATTCAATCGGGAGGATCATTTACTGTGCCACGAACGCTCATTCCACGAGGGCGCGACGGAACAATGTAACGGTTGTGGTCAACTCTTCAAACGACGCAGTCAGTTGCTGCGACACCAACGGTTGATTCATGCCCCGGTACCATGGCATGTGCGACAACTTCCTACTGAGGAGGAGCCGCGGAAGGTCAGACCTAGTGAAGATGAGCCCGGGGAGACGAATGCCACTGGTGATGCGATGAAGGAGAGCCCGTCTATACCCACAGTTCAGAGCCTGGATATCCAGCCGGACCCCACCGTTACGTTTTCGAGTCATACGCCTGACAACATCGAACATTTTCTGGACGAGCCCATAAATGTTCCTAGCGATCTCTTACAGGGCGCCCATCCAGTGAGTGACATCTATCGGCGCCATTGGTCCATGATACGGCACTGTTTCCACCGTCATCGCCTTATTCAAGATATCTACAATTTCCGACTGACCGACCTCGCCCGTCTACGTAGCTACGTAGAAGCCATCTTCAAAGATCAAACTACGGCCTTCAAATTGAATCTGGCGTTTGGTTATGTGCTGCAGCATAAAGAGACAGTCCAAGTCCGATACTTTTACCCGAGCAGTAACATCCAGGTATTTGACCAACCGTTTACCATCATTAACCGAGTGTCGCTAGAGACGATGCTGGAGAAACTGAACACCGTGGATCCCTTGGAATGGGCCCGGTTGCAACGCCCCAACACCAAGTGGACAGTGGACAGTGGACAGTGTGACCAATGTTACGTTCTTCGTGACCAAGCTGACCGACCAACCCATCGGGTGAATGTATTCACCCAGGCACTGATAGATACTCAGAATGCACAAGCAACTATCTGAGGATATGTTGCCTCAACGGTATCCTGGGCTGCCCGATGATGATTAGAATAAACGGTTCAAAGCGAACATGGCCGAAGATGGAACTTTCTGAAATGAAGACTTCTGATTGGACAAGAATACATCTAACGGACAGGAACGAATATGACAGATGCAAATGGTGGCCTCTGATTGGACAAGTCTTCTTGAATTGTAACACCAAGTGGATAGTGGAGATAATGACCAATGTTGCGTTCTTCGTGGTTAAACTGACCACCACCTCCATCGGATGAAAGTATTCACCCATGCACTGATAGATACTCAGAATGCGCAAACAACTATCTGAGGATATGTTGCCTCAACGGTATCCTGGCCTGCCCGACGATGATTAGAATAAACGGTTCAGATGGCACTTTCTGAAATGGAGACTTCTGATTGGACAAGAATACATCTAACGGACAGGAACGAATATGAAACATGCAAATGGTGGCCTCTGATTGGATAAGAATCTTCTTGAATTGTAAATATACCCAACGCGCCTCCCCCAGCGTGGGTATGATGTAACATTGGGGAGAATAAACTATATGAAAAAAACTTCTTGTTGTTGTTGTTCTCTCATGTGTCATCCTTGTTGTTGTTGCTGTTGCTGTTCTCTCTCTGGTCTATATCATGGCGTTATGTTAGAGTGTTAAGGTGTAACGACGGGCGTTGACGGGCATCACCGCATTTCGAAGAATTAGTGACAATTCCATGGAATATCAGAGCTTCTGAGCTATTTCACCAGGGTGTTGAAGCATTAAGAATGGTGTTGGTGGGTGTTGCTACAAGATGACACCTCACACGGTCCATTTGGACCGCGGATGGTCCATCTCTACACCAAATAACATCCTTCACTGCTAAAAAAGGCCCACTTTCGCTACAACTTGTACTAATGACGTCACCAATGACGTCACAGATGCTATAAATATCCCTGAAATCAGGGTCTATACTCCGAGAGCTACAACATGATACCCCACACGACGCATTCGCAACGCGGATGGTCCATCTCTACACCAAATACTTTAATGCACTGCCCCAAAATGCTCACTTTCGCTAATACTCCTACTGAAGACGTCATCGATGACGTCACCGATGACGTCACAGATGACGCGAACATCCCTCAAATCGGAATGTACACCCCGAGAACTACAAGATGACACCTTCAGGACGCATTCGAACCGTGAATAGCCCATCTCGATCCCAAATACCTTCATGTACTGCCCGAAAATGTCCACTTTCGCTACTACTCGTACCGATGACGTCACCGATGACGTCACAGATGACGCGAACATCCCTCAAATCGGAATGTACACCCCGAGAACTACAAGATGACACCTTCCAGGACGCATTCGAACCGTGAATAGCCCATCTCGACCCCAAATACCTTCATGTACTGCCTGAAAATGTCCACTTTCGCTACTACTCGTACCGATGACGTCACCGATGACGTCACAGATGACGCGGACATCCCTCAAATCGGAATGTACACCCCGAGAACTACAAGATGACACCTTCCAGGACGCATTCGAACCGTGAATAGCCCATCTCGACCCCAAATACCTTCATGTACTGCCCGAAAATGTCCACTTTCGCTACTACTCGTACCGATGACGTCACCGATGACGTCACAGATGACGCGAACATCCCTCAAATCGGAATGTACACCCCGAGAACTACAAGATGACACCTTCCAGGACGCATTCGAAACGTGAATAGCCCATCTCGATCCCAAATACCTTCATGTACTGCCCGAAAATGTCCACTTTCGCTACTACTCGTACCGATGACGTCACCGATGACGTCACAGATGACGCGAACATCCCTCCAATCGGAATGTACACCCCGAGAACTACAAGATGACACCTTCCAGGACGCATTCGAACCGTGAATAGCCCATCTCGATCCCAAATACCTTCATGTACTGCCCGAAAATGGCCACTTTACTTACTACAACCAACTGCGCCTGCGCAGATTGACGCGACTTGCATTCAAAAACACGCCATTCTGACTCTACCCCACACAAGCTTCACTTTGACACCCTCCACGACCCATTCGGACCCATAGCGGTCCATCTCTACCCCAAACACCTTCATGTACTGCCCCAAAATGGCCACTTTACTTAATACAACTAACTGCGCATGCGCAGATTGACGCGACTTGCATTCAAAAACACACCATTCTGACTCTACCCCACACAAGCTTCACTTTGACACCTCACACGACCCATTCGAACCGTGATTAGCCCATCTCTAACCCAAACACACCCCTACATAGCACCCAAAATGCCTGTTTTCTATACTACGGCCAGACTGCGCATGCGCAGACTATTGAACACGGACGAACCATTAGCCCAGTCGGATGCTGCTGCACGAGAGCTTCAAAATAAGACCTCACTCGACCCCATTGGACCACCAGGGACTCGCCTAGACTCCAACATGTCCACCCCGTATGGCCCTATACACCCATAGCCATGCAGTATAGGCCTATGGGCCTACCCAGGCCTTGGTGACTTTTTTCAAAAATTTCACCGATTCGCTCCGCAACCCTTCCTATCGTGTTCTAAATGACGAGACGAGTAAAACGAGACCCCACAACCCTACCGCAAATGTATAGAAGTACGTTTCCCAGGGGGATAAACATTGAACCTATACCCCAGTATGGGACTATATGGGGCTCGGTGACTTTTTTCAAAAATTTCACCGATTCGCACGGGGACACTTCCTATCATGTTCTAAATGACGAGACGAGTAAAACGAGACCCCACAACCCTACCGCAAATGTATAGAAGTACGTTTCCCAGGGGGACAAACATTGATCCTATACCCTCAGTATGGGACTATATGGGGTTCGGTGACTTTTTTCAAAAATTTCACCGATTCGCACGGGGACACTTCCTATCATGTTCTAAATGACGAGACGAGTAAAACGAGACCCCACAACCCTACCGCAAATGTATAGAAGTACGTTTCCCAGGATGGTCCTATACCTCCCATACCCCATATAGGCATTTTCCCGTAATTTAGGATAAAGTCCGTATTCCGTATTTTTTCAGGAAAATTTTTACATACACCCACCCTGGAACTAGGGGGAGATAACTCTATTGATAGACAAGCCCCGTTAAGCCCGTCGACCTATATACCCCTCATACCCCATATAGGCATTTTCCCAGGTTTTTCGATAAAGTCCGTTTTCCGTTTTTTTTTTTCAGGAAAAACTTTACATGCACCCACCCCATTGCCTGAATGCCTCTTCACCTAGGCTTCACTTTGATACCTCACTCGACCCCATTGGACCATTAGTAGCTCCCCTAGCTCCAACACGGCTATTTGAATACCCTTGGGCCGCCGCGCATGCGCAGAATGCCGCTATTTCAAACCCACACCCAGTCCACTAGATGCCCCTTCATGAATGCTTCACATTGATGCCTCACTCGACCCCATCGGTCCACTAGGGGCTCCCCTAGCTCCAAAAAGGCTATTTTCATACCCTTCGGCCACCGCGCATGCGCAGAAGGCCGATATGTCAACCCCACACCCAGTCCATTAGATGCCCCTTCAACTCACCTTCACTTTGATACCTCACTCGACCCCATTGGACCATTAGGGGCTCCCCTAGCTCCAAAACGTCTATTTCCATACCCTTGGGTCACCGCGCATGCGCAGAATGCCGATATTTCAACCCCACGCCCAGTCCATCAGATGCCCCTTCACGAATGCTTCACTTTGATACCTCATACGACTCCATTGGCCCATTAGGGACTCCCCTAGCTCCAAAACCGCTATTTCCATACCCTTGGGCCACCGCGCATGCGCAGAATGCCGATATTTCAACCCCACACCCAGCCCATCAGATGCCCCTTCACGAATGCTTCACATCGATACCTCACTCGACCCCATTGGTCCATTAGGGGCTTCCCTAGCTCCAAAACGTCTATTTCCATACCCTTGGGCCTCCGCGCATGCGCAGAATGACGATAGTTCAACCCCGCGCCCAGCCTATCAGATGCCCCTTCACATATGCTTCACTTTGATACCTCACTCGACCCCATCGGTCCACTAGGGGCTCCCCTAGCTCCAAAAAGGCTATTTTCATACCCTTCGGCCGCCGCGCATGCGCAGAAGGCCGATATGTCAACCCCACACCCAGCCCATTAGATGCCCCTTCACCTAAGCTTCACTTTGATACCTCACTCGACCCCATCGGCCCACTAGCGGTCCCTACAGATTGCCGAACACTTCCACGAAAATCCACGGGTTTGGGACTACTTTCGGTCCGCGGAGGCAGACCGCATCACCACCAGACCGCATCACCGCGGAGAAATACATGCCCCCAAGGTGACGCCACATTCACCCAAACCGGAAGTGACGTCATACCTGCGCACAACACTCCTGCGCACACCGCCCCAATACCGCCCCAAAACCTCCCCATTTTTTTTCTGCGCATGCGCAGTGAGGCGCTAAAGCGGGTTAAGACATGTTACATACTACTCATCGATTAACAATATTTCCTATGTTAAAAAGATAGCAAAGGCAACCCAATTAATGAACCAGAGCTCATGTGCTCAGCCACGCGTCAATGCGGCCATTCCGCTGCCATCGGGGCAGGATAGTATTGTCTAAGGATTAACTTGAATTATAGTGCAAACCCGAGACTGAATGATCATTTCAGCTTGTATATCATTGCAGTGATCGTCATTGTTATGAGACATTTTGGGATAAATCAAGGTTCAGTTGTTACAATGTTATACTGCTGAGATGCTCCCGGAGAGTGCCAACTTACCCCCCCAAACCTGACAACTTGTCTACGCCCTTGAATTGTACGACTCAGAACGTCCTAGTCAATCATACGAGTCATACATAAATTCAATATAGGTAAACCAAGATGGTAAATCAGGGGAATACCATCTAGACATAACGCTATGAAAATTTCGTGCAAAACGTTCGCCGATATTCTACGTGACCAAATAATCAGCCAATCACGACCATTTCAATCTTTTCGCTCTGACAATGATTGACGTTTACTTCAAGGAGATTAACATATTCGCACGGCACAATCTTTTGATATTTTCTACCCCCAACAAAGCCAGACTTTTCGGCAGGAGTAAACTCTTTCATGTTTACGGGAAATGATGCCCTATTTGGAAACTATTTCGGGAAAATGTTTATATATTTGACCACGTGCTACCGTGTACACGTAATTACTGTGGGCATGATTTTGAAATAGTTACAACCAGCTATCCATCTGATTGGCTAACAATAGTAGTTTCAACTCGCACGGGATTTATATAGGGCTGAATTCAGATATAATATTCCGTGCTATTATATCTGAGTTTACTGAGATTGACACAAATCGTACCCTAGCTCTTGTACGATTAACATTAGCTATAGAACCTTTGCTGTGTAGGTGGGCGTGGCTGTTCTTTCCTACACAGCTGTAGTTCCTTCCCATCACATTTCGTACCACGAAGTTTTGGCCTCCGAAACGCCTGTGTTTCGGAAGATTTAACGGCTGCACATACAAGAACACAGTAGCTGGTGATAATAAAATGTACCTCGTTATTCTCCTTGTAGTCTTTTGTCACTTCCCTCCAAGTTAGAACTGTCGGTATTCCCTTATTCTTAAGTTATCATCAATTGTTCAAGATTCTCGGGGATTTGAATATTCAGCTGACCTCCATTCAACTGTCAGTGATGTAAATTTCCCTTGCACGGACTTTGCCGGAGATGGCGGTGTCTTTGAAAACAAGCCGTGGCGCATGCGTGATTATTCAGGTCAGGTCGATGACGCTCCAACGAATGCGCGTGTACGTGGGCGTGGCTAACGCAGACATTCAAAATATGAGACCAAAATATGTCAGAAAACTCCGTGAAGGCGTGATTAAAAGATGATATCTCAAGAACGAGGAATTATTAAGTGTTGAGAGTTGGCAGGCGGCGAGAAGGACCAATGTAGAGGAAAATGAGGTATAGTTTATTACTATTCGCTGCCGTTTTATTTCGTGTGCAGTTAGGATATTGGACAACGTCATTCAAAGTTCAATGTGTGGGATGTATTGTCTATAGGAGGAACCTTGGCTGTGAGTCGATTACAGAGCCATTCGAGACTACAGCCATTCCTGGGCTAGATTAACATGGTTTATCGATCGACCATGAAGATTAGTGAAACTGTAATGTTAGTTTCAGATGTTTTGCTTCAAAGAGTTGCATCAACGTCTGAAAATATGCGAAAATGGGAAGTGGGAAAATCCACTATTGCGAATTATTAGTAGTTAAAAAAATACGGGTACATGTCCATTGACCTTTGTGGCGTCACTTCTGGTTCTGGTCAGAAGTGACGTCACAAAGGTTAACAGTCATTGAACCTGTATATATCATTTTGGAACCTGGCATTTTCGTGATCCAAGTGCCTACGTCACCTTTTGAAACCGTTACAAAGGTCATATGCAAATTTCAAATGTCAACAGATGGTTCCGTGTCCTTTCGGAATATGAGGCATTTGTGTAATCGAGTTAATTATGGTATACTAATTTAAATGCCCTTTCGGATACCAGGTCTTCCAATGCACCTCATGAAACATGGTCGCCGGCAATATCGCCAACAGTAAAGTATGTCCAGGATAATCGCAATTGGGGAATTCCTTTTTCACATTTCCTATACCGGACATGTACCTATATGAACTAGTGTCTTACCGGAAATCGAGGGAAATGTACTGGAAATTACGGAAATTAATAAAAATAAATTTTTGGGGATGTGGGTGAGCTGTGTGTGATGTCAAATTGAATATACGCAATAGGAAAAAAACACTTAAGGTGGGAGTTTCGGGTCTAGGTGGGCGAAATTGGGCCCCATTGTGTCGTTTAAACTAGTGTCATGGTATTTATTTAAATCACAGAAGTACGTACCATGCCAAGAGAAAATTGTGCTCAGTGAGAAGTTCACAATCGAAGGCATGGTTGGCCCTGAAAAGAACATTTAGGGCAGGATTCTTAGCGAGCGATCATCTGGATGGCTCACCCAGCATAGTTTGAGATAAGTCTAAAAAGCCCACGGTGGTGAGAACTCGGTTGTCTGTCTCGTCGTCCTCACTTTTATAAATGCAATTGATTTTTATTGACGGCATAAATCCCCCCCCCCCCTCCCAAAGGCATGTAGAGACGTATCAAGCCTCTGCTGAGGAAAAGGAGAAAGCTATCCCAATTTGTTAATAAATAATACTATCTATAGTGCTGTCTCTACCGCTGAGCAAAAGTTTTACATTCAAACTACCGTGTCCATTCCACCGCTGATGAAAGAGTATCAGTCAATATGTTTTTAACTAGCACGTCTATAAACGTACCAGCCAACCCCTCTCTCGCCCCACCCTTTACCAAATAGAAGGCATGCCTTAATAGCCGGAAGTCTGTCTCTCTCGTGCCATGCTTACATGAAGTATGGACCCAGAAATCACGAGGAACTGCTGGAAATTATGGAAATTACTAAAAATGAATGTTTGGGGATCTAGGTGAGTTGTGTGAGATGTCATATTCAAGCTCGCGTAGTCAACTGGATTTGCTCTTATTGGAAGTGCATTCAATCTGGGCATACGCAGTAGGAAAAGAGCATTTAATGTAGGAGTTTCGGGTCTAGGTGGGATATATTGTGTCCCATTTTGTTGTGTAAAATAGTGTCATGGTAGTGTTTTTCAACCACAAAAGCACGTACCATACAAAGGGAAAATTGTGCTTAGTGAGCAGTTCCCTTTCGAACGAATAGATGACCCTGAAAAGGGTCATTGAATAATTTTAGAATGTTTTATCGCTGTTTAGACAGAATGCGACGTCATCAAAGCGACTGTTTCATATTTTATGGAGTGCCCATTCCATCTCCTTGAGAGGTATTAACACTTGCAAATATTTAGGCGACTGGATGAGAAGAGAACAAGAGATATGAAACGTTCTGATTTTTCCGCGAATTTTTTTGACGTCGTTATTTCGTCCACGAAAGCCGTCAGGTGGAGATGGAGGTTTGGCGGGTCGTACGGGTCAGAGTATTCTCCTTGGTCTACCGTCAAGTACACGGACATCCTCAGTTCGCGTCGGAGTCCTAATGCCTAAGCTAATTCGTAGGTCCTGTGACATTAGTCACACTGCTCATGTATATAGTTAATATTTAAATTATATGTACCGGTACTTCCGAAAATCATCATTTGTTTGACGGCGAATATTTAAAATAAAACTATTGTGAGAAACACCAAAACAGGCACAACAAATAGAATTTCACTTCCTCGTTGAATGTTGAATAATTGCGTCCAACTCAGCCTCGTTTTTTAACGAACATGCGCAATGTCTTTTCATCGCATAGCTCCATCGCATAGCCCATCGAATAGCTCCATCGCATAGCCCCATCGCATAGCTCCATCGCATAGCCCCATCGCATAGCTCCATCGCATAGCTCAATCGCATAGCCCCTATCGCATAGCCCCATAGCATAGCTCCATCGCTCCATCGCGCATCACGTAGCTCCATTGCATAGCTTCATCGCTCATCGCATAGCGCGACGTTTTATCGCATAACTCCATCGCTCCATCGCATAACTCCATCGCATAGCCCCATCGCATAGCTCCATAGCATAGCTCCATCGCATAGCCCCATAGCATAGCTCCATCGCTCCATCACATAGCTCCATCGCGCGTCACATAGCTCCATCGCATAGCCTCATCGCGCATCGCATAGCTCGACGTTTTATCGCATAGCTCCATCGCTCCATCGCATAGCCTCATCGCGAATCTCATAGCGCGAAGTTTTATCGCATAGCTCCATCGGTCCATCGCATAGCTCCATCGCATAGCTCCATCGCTCCATCGCATAGCTTCATCGCCCCATCGCTCCATCGCATAGCTCCATCGCGCATCACATAGCGTCATCGCATAGCCTCATCGCGCATCGCATAGTGCGACGTTTTATCACATAGCTCCATCGCTCCATCGCATAGCTTCATCGCCCCATCGCTCCATCGCATAGCTTATCGCTCCATCGCATAGCTCCATCGCGCATCACATACCTCTATTGCATAGCCTCATCGCGCATCGCATAGCGCGACGTTTCATCGCATAGCTCCATCGCTCCATCGCACAGCTCCATCGCTCCATCGCACAATTCCATCTCGCATTGCATAGCTCCATCGCTTAGCCTCATCGCGCATCGCATAGTGCGACGTTTTATCGCATAGCTCTATCGCTCCATCGCATAGCTCCGCCGCTCCATCGCATAATTCCATCTCGCATCGCATAGCTCCATTGCATAGCCTCATCGCGCATCGCATAGCGTGACGTTTATCGCATATCTCCATCGCTCCATCGCATAGCTCCATTGCTCATTGCATAGCTCCATCGTTCCATCGCATAGCTCCATCGCGTTATACTTTTAGAGGACCATTTGACACACACCAAGTGTACGTATCCGTTAACCTTATATGCACACACCAAGTGTACGTATCCGTTAAACTTATATGCACACACCAAGCGTACGTTAACTTTATATGCACACACCCTCTCATATCACGTGTATATATACACCAAGTTTATTTGCATACACTCCCCTAGTGTCTGTACATATATGTAAATATCCTAACGTTACATCTCCTTAGGCATTCTGTCTAAGCCACGCGGTTCTACGCTATTATTTGTAACCGCGTATACTATTTGTGCAGAATATACCATAATAGACCTTTACATTGGCGTCAGTCATCCTTGTAGGGTTGTGATCATCTCTTCGATCCCCGGATCTCTACTAGTGAAGGGGTTAACGACGGTGACGGCCAGAATGCCAGTGGGCAATCCCGGTTATTGATTCGTTTTCTTGTAAACACCACGACTGGTCCTGCTCGTACACGTTACAGTTGTACCAGTTTGCCAATCTGCTGTCCTTTTAATTGATATTATACGAGGAGCCGCGCCTGCAAGCCTTCGTGTCTGCGTCCGTACGACCGTGTCTAGTGGTAGTATTATTAGTAGTATGAGCCGTGTTTGGTTCCCTGCCAATCGCGGAAGATGAGAAAGATCTATGACACGATCAGCCTAGGGGTAATTGACTTTGAAAAGTCAGAAAAAGAGGTGTCAGTTGTTATTGTATTGTTCCGCTGTTGCATGACATATATAACAGCCTTACATAGGCCCAACCTAACCCGGGACGTCGATAAACTACGGTGGCTTGTTAGGGCCATGCATTGATTTTAGCAATTTTCTGCCTTTTACTAGTTTTCAAGATTTCACTTTCGCGTTTTCTGTAATTTCTTGCCATTGACATCGATTCATTTCCGAGATATAAAGTTGTTTTCTGGTTTTAACAATTTCTTCGATCCATTTTCATGCGACTGCAAAAATCGAACAACCAAGTGAAAACACTAAAAATTAGCAAAAACATCAAAAAAGTATTTCAACCGCGGTGGAAAGTATTTCAACCGCGGTGGAAAGTATTTCAACCGCGGTGGAAAGTATTTCAACCGCGGTGGAAGGTATCTCAACCGCGGTAAAAAGTATTCCAACCGAGGTTAAAACTATTTCAACCGCGGTGAAAAGTACTTCAACCGCAGAGAAAAGTATTTCAACCGCGGCAACCGCGGTGGGAAGTATTTCAGCTGCGGTGAGAAGTATTTCAACCGCGGTGGAAAGTATTTCAACCGCGGTGAAAATATTTCAACCACGATGGAAAGTATTTCAACCGCGAGGAAAAGCATTTCATCCGCGGTGAAAAGTATTTCAACCGCGCGGTGGGAAGTACTTCAACCGCGGTGGAAATTATTTCAACCGCGGTGGAAATTATTTCAACCGCGGTGGAAAGTGTTTCAACCGCGGTGGAATGTATTTCAACCGCGGTGGGAAGTATGTCTACCGCGGTGGAAAGTATATCAACCGCGGTGAAAGTATTTCAACCACGGTGAAAAGTATTTCAACCGCTAGGAAAAGCATTTCAACCGCGGTGAAAAGTATTTCATTCGCGGTGGAAAGCATTTCAACCGCGGTGGAGAGTATTTCAACCGCGATGGAAACTATTTCAACCGCAGTGAAAACTATTTCAACCGCGGTGGAAAGTATTGTAACCGTGGTGAAAAGTATTTCAACAGCAGTGGAAAGTATTTCAACCGCGGTTAAAAGTATTTCCACCGCGGTGGAAAGTTTTTCAACAGCGGTGGAAATATTTCAACCGCGGGGAAAAGTACTTCAACCACGGTGGAAACTATTTCAACCTCTGTGGAAACTGAAATTATTTCAATCGCAGTCGAATGCATTTTAACCCGCGGTGGAAAATAATTTAACCGCGGTGAAAAGTATTTCAATCGCGGTTGAAATACTTTCCACCGCGGTTGAAATAACCGTGGTGGAAAGTATTTCAACCGAGGTGAAAAGTTTTTCATTCGCGGTGGAAAGCATTTCAACTGCGGTGGAAAGTATTTCAACCGCGGTGGAAACTATTTCAACCGAGGGGGAAAACTATTTCAACCGCGTTGGAAACTATTTCAACCGCGGTGGAAAGTATTTCAACCGCGATGGAAAGTATTGTAACCGTGGTGAAAAGTATTTCAACAGCAGTGGAAAGTATTTCAACCGCGGTGGAATGTATTTCAACCGCGGTGGAATGTATTTCAACCGCAGTTAAAAGTATTTCCACCGCGGTGAAAAGTATTTCAACCGCGGTGGAAATATGTCAACCGCGGTGGGAAGTATTTCAACCGCGATTGAATGAAAATGGATAGAAGAAATTGTTAAAACCAGAAAACAACTTTATATTTCGGAAATGAATCGATGGCAATGGCAAGAAATTACAGAAAACGCGAAAGTGAAATCTTGAAAATTAGCAAAAGGCAGAATATTGCAAAAATCAATGCATGGCCCTAATAAGCCACCGTAATAAACACCTTGTGGTGGTTTGTTTATACCCTGTATATAAAGGCCCATCGAAAGGCCAATTTCTGTTCAGGTGAAGCTCCGGCTGTAATAGGTCAAATATATTATTCACCTTTACACTCTTGTTTTGGGAGTGGTTCTCTGTTTGGACTGGCTCAGCATAGATATGTAGGAATGGGCTCTAGTGCAACAGAGCGCCACCATGACTCAACTGATTTTCTTTCTACTTTATTTGCTTTCCGATCTGACTGTTGTGATATATAGTTTAATTTGTCAGCTCAGTATTGATCATTTATATCGGGTGATTTTCAGGGAAAACAAGGTAAAGTCGACGATTCTGAGAAATCAATAAATGTCATATTCTGTTCACGTGATTACTCAGCATTTATTATGTTTTCTTGCGCTTATACACATACTGCAGCTACATGTACAACAGTTCGGCAGTTCAGTGATACCTCATACATTGTGTTGATATGCACCTTCATTAATTAGCAGCATATGTAACCTATTTGCATCACAGATGACGGAGATTCTGAATGACATATTGAGTCTATAGCCCAAAATTAATGTTGAATACATGAAAAGCAAACAATTTCAGCCGAACACAGCAATATAAGTCACATGTATTCCTACACAAACAATTCGATTATTGTGCACTCAAAGAACATATTTCAAACATATATTATTAGGATTATCGGACAAAGCTTGAGTGACTGGCTAGGAGTATGGCCTGAATCTGTTGATTGAGTACGATATGGATGTTTGAGAAAATTTCATCCCCAAAAATGGTAGCCTGAAAGTGGATGAAGTTATACAAAGTTATTGTCAAAAAAATAACTGTTGAGCAGCATTTACTTTCTTTCCTATGTGAGCGATTACTGACTTGTTACTGGACAGTTACACAGAGTTATCATGATTACAGAGACATTGTTACCAAGAAGAGTTTTCATTATACTGTACAATAACATGGTTACAACATGTCAAGTACTGCACAGTTACTGGAAATATACTGAATGTAACTGAACAGCCGCCAGCCGTTGTGTTGATGTTCAGTTGCAGAAATGCTACACTCAGTCACAATTGCCTGCGCAGGTCTGACTATAGGAATATCAAAGCGCGAGGGAGAGTAGATTATGAGTATGTAAATGTGCCCCAACTTCAATGTAGATTGAGCAAAAAATGAATGAATGAGAAAAACCGGATACCGGTAAACACATCGAATTTCACAGATTTGACCATGGCACGGACAGGATATACTAATGATGTCAAACTATTTTTTTTTCATTTATTGTTAGAGTCGGTGTTAGAAATAGTGTAAAAGTAGACGATGCGTTGCATAAAATTACTGGATGCAAAACCCACGAGAAGTCCATGAAATCCCAGGAAAATACCATGGAATTCCTTTCCATACCCATGAATTTACCACAGAGAAAGCAGAATTTTCCAAAATAATAGCCATGAAGCAATCATTACCGTCTGGTAAATACCAGCCTTTTAAGCACCATGATATACTGGCCTGGTCAGAGATTCGAGGGCCATAATTTAATTTAATGGGCCAACCAAGGCTATGAAAATAACCTCAATATATATGAGAGAAAGTCATGGTACTGAATTCAACCTTCTGTTTCTGTGGCTATGAATAGCAGGCAGTTCATGACATAGTTTATAATAAAAAAAAGCTATGAAAAACTGCTTCCAAGGCCTATCATTCAGGTTGTAGATTTAAGAACCACTGATGTTAAGCATAGCTGCGGAATTATCTGCAATTTCTAGAGAAGGAGACTCTTCCTGTTTTATGCTAAGTTAATCAGTGGATTACTCCCAACGTTTCTGGAATTTATAGCTGAGAAATAAATAGGCCATCTACTAGCATTTTAAATGTAAGTGTGTATGGATTTATCTTGTCTTATGAGTCATCCTTATTAATTTCTCATAGTGTCTGCGATTTTCCTATACATCTGAGTGAAGCTCGCATCCCCTCACATTTCGCCATACAGTAGAGCTATACATCACTATGAACATTTTGTAAAATGCACATATTGTAAATTTCACAATTCATATGCATAAAAATATCGAAGTTAAATATGAAACTTCATGCATTTGTTATTCTAAAATGTTCGAAAATCGTTACGTCAGAATTTGTCAATTTTTATGCACACAAAATCTCACTTTCCTTGAAATGAGTTTACATCGAGATAAAATGAGAAGACCCGTTTAAAATAATATCAAGTTCTGCACAAACTCAAAACCCCTTAAACCTTCTTTTTAACAGAGCAAATGTGCTTAAATTGTCAATAATAACCTGTTAGGCTAATACTACACAACTACATAATATTTCACCGTTTATGTATGCACCTGAGTCTTGAAAAATGGAACTTGTTGCTCCCTCGCTTACGCTCAGCATTAAGAGGATAGAACAAGGACTGGTTCGCTCGGTGTCAGTATAATGTGAGTGAGTGGGGTGTCATGTCTGCCTACGGCATGATATTTCAGTGGGACAGCACTATAAAATGGCAGCATTAGATCTGCTCTGTTACAAGTAGGTTCCCCTGCCCCTCCCCCTCCCCTCCCTTCCCTTCCCCGTCGCTATATAGCTAAAAACATGTTGAAAGCGACGTTAAACCCTATTCACTCACTCACTCCTTTTATGTATGCATGGTGTACATGTATCATTGGATTAGCAGGGAAAACAGTCCGCTGTCATGTTTAAATCTCAATAGGCTGATTTCCCACAATCAAATATTCTTTGATTTACCATGCAAAAAAAAATGAACAAAAATGTACAAAATTCCTTCGAAATATGAATGAGAATGAGCGTCAAAATACTTTTTTTATATGGAATATTAGATAAATTTATATTTGTTTAGCCCTATCCTGGAGCGGATAGGTCTTTGCGGATTCGGTTGGAAGTCGGAAAGGTATTTGTAAGGTTGCTTTTTTACTGAAAGTTAAATAGTATGAATTTTGAAGGCACAACAATCAAAATCGGCAGACTAAGCAGCACCATTCGCTGCTTGGTCGTTGAATAGAATACAATTTACTGCGCATCAGCTGTTCCCAGATCTGGAACACATATGTAAATACGTATAAACAGACAACTCGTTCATAAAAGACAAGTACATGGTGACACGCGCACATGCATCCACATATACTGAAACACGATAAACTACCAGATCTACACAATTTATGTACAGAAATAAATATAAAAAAATGGAACAGAGACACATAAAAACCCAGACATTGTTGCACCGTCCACTACATGTACGTATAATCATGGATTTATCACAGATATATATGGTCAGTATCACAGTTAGCACCCACGTTGGCGGAAACCATCATATATACAATCTGCAAACCTTTGTTAGTTCTGGATTTTCAGATGTCAGAAGCTTAATGAACGGCTCATCTATATTGACATTAATAGTTGCAATGAGTTCAATTTCTTTTGACGAAATTCTGCCTGAAGGGTTCATTATTTTTTTACAATACAATAAAAAGGTTTTCGGTCTTCCAATATATTGCAATACAAGCGTCTAGTCCGTCATTCAATATTCAGCCGTCGTCCATTAAAAAAATTCCGCGTCCATAACCCAAAGACCTAATTCTTATAAACATTAGTAACAAATTAAAAAGATAAATCATAGTATACATAAAACTATGCTAATTTCCTGTAAGACAGAAGCCATCAACCGTTTTCAATGATGCCAGCAAGACTTCATGATGTTCCAAAAAATATCAAATCCGTATCGTTGATCTGTATTCTTAATCCATATGATTCACGTTGTAAAGTCGTTATTTAGAGTATGATATATCTCAGTCAGGCTTTGATTGTGACTGCTCATATGAACACTATGAGGATCTTGAAATACATAGGTTCATATGGCCCCTGGCCCCGGGTTAAGCTTAATTAGACACAAGTTACGAAACGTACCGCCATAGATCTTGCACGCTATGCTCGTATTTTTCTATCTGCCTGCGACAAGTATCGCCAAATTCGAGAAATTTCTATTGGAGGCGCTTGATGATAAGCCCTGTTTTACAAGTTTCTACAATAAAGTTTTGTGACGATTAATATCGTCACCTTTAACACGGGAGCTAGCAAATCCTACTAGGCGAGTGAGTGACTGAGTAATAGGGGGTTATCGTCGTTTTCGACCTTCGTTCAGTCATATCACGACTGTGCCTACATGTGCCAGAACACGAGAGTGCTTACATTTCCTATTACCCTGGACACTGATCAGCCCAGCCAGTACACCAACCTGTCATCCATCTAAGTATTGACCGAGCTGCTATAGGCGAGATATGTATACGCCATATGCTGGTTCCTCTAGTAAATTTTTGGCCAGATAGGGATAGTTTACGATGTCGAAAATATAATCGTCTATTTTGTCGTAAAGTCGACGAGAGAGAAGTCCCGCTCCATTTTTACAGAGATATAGGTATAAATAAGATGCACTGCTATAGCCATCTGCAGTTTCCTTCAAACCCAGTGAAGGTGGATATTTATCCTTCACTGCGTCATTACATAGCGATTATCCACAGCAACAAGATCGTCTATATAGCCTTTGGTGAATGAGAGGGAACGTGCTTTAAAATGATCTGTTTTTGAAAGCGTCTGCATATAGTCGTATTCATAACAGAACAGATATAGGTCAGCAAAAAGGTGTGTACAATTAGTACCCATTGAAATACCTATATGCTGTTGATATATTGTATTACCAAATTTCAAATAGATATGATTGATGAGTAATTCGAGCAACTCTATAAACAACGAAACATCTTATGAATGATATTGCTTGTATGTAGTAGAGCTAAAGAATGATTTATGGCTCCTGACATTAATATATCGGCTATCAGTTTTCTTGAACTCCGAAACTATTAATGAACAAACACGGACGTGAAAGTCCTGATGAGGAATTGTAGTATAGAGAGTCGAGAAATCCCATGCGGTAACATGTTTCTACTGTATGTGACCTCTAGCATCAAGTTCTTCCGTAAGACATTTTGAGTTTTTCAATATCCACATGCATTCAATGTCAGGGTTCTTAGAAATTGTGGCGCAATACATTTCTCAAAGTGCTTTCACCTCCTGAAGGGCCCCCTTCAACAGAGTTGAAAGAAGCTTGGTGGTACAGCTTCTAGAACCAGCTATGAATCTAGCTTTGAATGGTGATTTATACATTTTGGGATTACAAGCGTCTAGTCCGTCATTCATAATCCAGCCGTCGTCCATTAGAGAATATCCGCGTCCATAATCCAAAGACCTATTTCATATTCCATATAACAGTATTAGCGCCAAATTCAAAAAGACAATCATAGTATACATAAACTTAAGCTTGTTTCCTGCAAGAGAGAAGCTGTCAACAGTTTTCAATAATGCCGGCAAGACATCATGATGTTCCAAAAAATACCAAATCCGTATCGCTGATCAGTATTCTTAATCCATAATATTCGTTGTAAAGTCGTCATCTAAAGAATGATGTATCTCAGTCACGCTTTGATTGTGCCTGTTCATATGAGTACCATGAGGATCTTGACGTACATGGGTTCATACGGCCCCTAGCCCCGGGTTAAGCGGAATTAGACACAAGTTACGAAACGTAGCGCCATAGATCTTGCACGCTACGTTCGTACTTTGCTATCAGCATGCGATATGTATCGCCAAATTTGAGAAACTTTGAGTGGAGGCGCTTGGTGGAATAGCCCTGTTTTATAAGTTTCTGCAACAATGTTCTGTGACGTTGGTTAAAATCATCACATTTAACACAGGATCTAGCAAATGCTACTAAGCGAGATATGTATACGCCATATGCAGGTCCCACTGGAATATTACTATCCAAAGAGGGATAGTTTACGATGTCGAAATTGTAATCATCTCTTTTGTGATAAAGTCGACGAGAGAGAATGCCCGCTTCATTTTTATAGAGATAGAGATCTAAATAAGATGTGCCTGTAGGGCTATCTGTAGTTTCCTTCAAATCCAGTGAAGGTGGATATATATCCGTCACTGCGTCATTTATATAGCGATTATCCACAGCGAGAAGATCGTCTATATAGCGTCTGGTGAATGAGAAGGAACGGGCTTTGAATGGATCGGTTTTTGAAAGCGCCTGCATATAGTCATATTCATAAGAGAACAGATACAGGTCAGCCAACAGGGGTGCACAATTAGTACCCATTGGAATACCTATATGCTGCTGATATATTGTGTTGCCAAATTTCACATAGGTATTTTTAATGAGAAATTCAAGCAACTCTATAAACAAAGAAACATCCCATGAATGATATCTCTTGTATGTAGTCGAGCTAAAGAATGCTTTATGGCTTCCGACATTAATATATCTACGATCAGTTTTCTTGAACACAGATACTATTAATGAACTTATACGGTCAATAAGGTCCTGATGAGGGATTGCTGTATAGAGAGTCGAGAAATCCCATGTGGATACATGTTGGTACGGTATGTGACCTTTAGCGTCAAGTTCTTCCGTAAGACATTTTGAGTTTTTCAATATCCACATACATTACACGCCAGAGTTCTTAGAAATAGTGGCGCAATACCTTTCCCAAAATTTCCCGTACACTTTCGGTATATCGTTATGAGTTGCTGAAAGACAAATACCTCTTTCATTATAATCTTTGTTGATAATCAATTGGGGTAGTGCGATAAAATAGAAATAATGTTTTCATAGACGTGCTCATAGGCAGGGTTAGTGTTGGAAAGTTTATACATTTCAGGGAGCGGGCCATTGAGCACGCCTTTGGATAACATTATTTCTTGAAATATATCAAGGACATGTACAAACTTCACCAATGTGCCAGATAGGGAATAATTGTATGGCTTCTTTCTGCCGAGGACATGGTGGTCATCTCTCTGGAAGTAAACTTTATTCATCGCATCAGACTGGGGGGACAGCGAATTCATTATCATTTATGCGCGACCAGAGTTATGTGACCCTGATGTTGTGGCGTGACGTGATGATCACGTCACCGATGCCCTCGCTTCCGGTGATATAAATTCTGGGTCAAAGGTCACTTCCGAGTCAAAGGTCACGTCCGGGTTTAATGTCACCGACGGTCACGGCTCAGCAAGATTTACCTGCCCCCCCCCCCCTAAAGAAGACCGCATGCTGCAGTTATTTAATGTTAGTTTCAATGGAAACCAACCCATGGACATTTGCGGTATAGGGTGTAGCACCTTGTTTTCTCTATCTCACCATGTGGAACGCGTTGGAAGGGGTTTCTTGGCCATCGGGTGAGTTTCGCTGAAAAGTTAACGTGCGCATGCCTAGTGCATAAGCCGATCTCGGATGGACGTTTTGGGTTCGAGTTGGGCCAATATTGATTCGATTGGATCGGAAGAGGTATCGGAGTGAAGCACTCGTGAGGACCCATCCAACTGGATCAGTGGGTAGAGGAAGTCAGGCTATGACGCGCATGCACAGATAGGGAATTATGGGAAAAGTGCATTGGAATTAATTCCTTTTAGGGTCGAGATGGACCAATATTGGGCCGAATGGGCCGTATGCGGTATCAGCTTGAAGCACTCGTGGGGAAAGTCCGACTCGACTGGTGTGCAGTGAAAGTAGGGCTATGGTGGGCATGCGCGAGCAGGTAATGGTGGCAAAAGGGCATTGGAATCGACCTTTTAGGTTGTAGATGGCCCAACATTGGGCGTACTGGGTTGGGGAGGGTAACCATGTGAAGCTATCATCGAGGCAGATCAGGGGTGGGTCCATGTAAAACTTTTCCGGAAGAAATCCAGAAACACGGACCCTAAAATATGGAAAACCCTATCAACCGGGTTTAGATGGGCTAATATCAGATCCCAACGGATCGTGACAGGCTTAGTGGTGCAGGGTTAGTAGTAGGGAAACCATAAACCCAGTATATTTGCCCTATGGCCTTTGTTGAGTGTTTCACCGTAACGCCTCAACGCCCTATCTGAACGCCTTAGCGCCCTATTTTAATGTCTTAAGGTCTTTTCGTAAGACAGTACGCTAAAGCCTTAGCGCCTAAGCATAGCAGTTTATACCTTGTCTGAGAGATTATACATTGCTATTATATAATACTAACGTGTCGATGAGGTGTGTGTATCAATCCATTCACACCACGGAGTAAAACATGTTGAGACTTGGTGGTCCCCTGATGACGTCTGCGCTTTACGCGGAGCCATGTTCGGTCTGGCTACTTGAGTGTGCGTGGGCATGTGTGGGTGTGTGGTGGTTGTGGTGTGTGTGTGTTTGTGGTGTGTGGCGGTGTTTACTGTGTGGTGATGGATCTTCGTTGTGGTGGTGGCTGTTTGTGGTGGTAGTAGCGGTGGTTTGTGAAGGAGGCAATGGTGGTAGTGGTGATGGCGTTGCTGAGCGCCCGTTTTAACGCAGTGACGCCTACGTCTACTATACCTAGTTCTATAATGTCTCCATGCCATAACGCAGACAGTTGAGAGAAAGCAAGACCAATACGTTCATAAGTTTTCATATAGTTTATTATCCCCTTCATCACATCATACCGCTAGAGAAGCCGCGTTCGGTATGTTTCCAATTCAAGTATGCTCTTGTCCAGTCAGAATCCCTCATTTGGGGCTGTATCTGTCATCTTCGTTCTTGTATTTTCGGCTGATCTTGTCTAATCAGAACCCACCATTTCAGAAATCTGATTCGTCTGTCCCAATAATCGTCGGGCAGGCCAGGATACTGTAGCGGCAAATTGTACTGGAACAGCCGTTTGCGCATTTTGCAGGGCCTCGGTGTGTGGTAGCTACTCATCCTCTTTCACGTGACGCTTGGTCTTTATGATGGTTCTGTGCATGGGGTCGCCTTTCATTGCCAGCGGTAGCAGGGTTTACTGTTCATAGATTGCCATGGCTGTTTTCCTGGTGATGGGGCGCAGCTTAAGCTTCGACGCCCCGGTGAAATAATTCAGAAGTTCTGAATTTTCTAGATATTCCATGGAAATGACACTAATTCATCGCAATGCAGTGACGTATGTCAACGTCGTCGTTTCGCTTTAACGTCCGTCTCAACGCCTTAACGCTCTATATTATCGCCCCTTTCAAAGCATTAACTTCCGTCTCAACGCGTTACTATAGCGAGTTAAAGCGTCAAGCTAGGGCGTTAAGGTAAGGCGTTAAGATGTTAAGATAGGACATGGAATTAAGGCGTTAAGACGGGCGATAAAGAGTTGAGACAGGCGTTAAGGCGTTGAGATAGAGCGGCAAGGCGTTGAGACAGGCGTTAAGGCGAAACGATGGACGCTGACAGGCCTCACTGCATTTCGATGAATTACTGTCAATTCTATGGAATATCCAGGAAAATCAGAGCTTCTGAGCTAGTCCACCTGGAAGATGAAGCGTTAAGCCGGGTGTTGGCGTATGTTACTGTCCATAAAAGCAAGCGTATCACCAAAAGGTGCAAGGTCGACGTTCAACCGTCAACACGGCTTATACTTGCTCTGAGTGCGAACGCACGTTTACCAGACGTTACAATATTTTTTTTTTATAATGTGCATTTATTGCCACAGAATTTTTATTATATATTTACAGACAATGCATTGGAATATTAATTCTTACCCATCATATTTGTATCCTACTTGGAACTTGTAAATACAGTACGAATACGTGAATATTACATTTGCAAGCTTATGTGTACATATATACTATTTACAGAAAGTCTGTGCCGAAGTGGTACTCTAGAAGAAAATAAAATAAATTAGAAAAAAAATAATAAAAAAAAACGAACAGTTACATCAATTTCAGACGTCGCAATATGATGTGGCACCAGAATGATATACATAGGATTGAAGACACCGTCGCACAGAAAGCCGCTGCAGATGCTGAGAATAGGTCTACTGATTCTGAGAGTCCACCGACTGATACCAAAGCAGAGACTGGTGAGAGTCTTTCTACTGCAGATAATGCTTACAGATAGTCATCTATGTCCCAGGAATACCTGAGTGAGGAGGAACCTACCTTTTGAGATCATATTGTGGGAGCAGCTATTAATGCTCATAGATGTAGGACGCCGGACAGGAAAACATACAACAGGCGTATATCCAAATGCGCACAAGCATCATGAAAACAGCCATGGCGATCTATAAACAGTATACTCTGCTACCGCTTGAAATGAAAGGCGACCCCATGTACAGGACTATCATGAAGAACAAGCGTCACCTGGAAGATGAGGCTACCGCCCACCGAAGTCACTGTGACATACTTCCGTCACAGTATCCTGGCCTGCCCGACGAGAATTAGAACAAACCGATCAGAACGAAAATGGCCTCAGATTGAGTTTTCTGAAATGGTAGGTTTCTGATTGGACAAGAACAGCTGAGAATACATCCAACGTGCAAGAACAAATATGACTGATGCTGCCCAAAAATTGGGGCTTCTGATTAGACAACAGCATGCTTGTATTGTAAACATACCCCACATGGCTCTCCCAGCGTGGGTATGATGTGATGAATGGATAATTAACTGGCTTTCTCTCAACTGTCTGCGACATGGCGTTAAGACATTTCAGACCCAGGTATACAAGACACACATCCACCTCCACCACCAGACACAGAGTATCATATAATAGCATTGTACAATCTGTCACAAACGGTAAAAAACTGTTATGCTGAAGCGTTAAGGGGTTAGCATAAGACGTTACGATAGGGGGTTAATGCCTTAAGATAGGGCGTTGAGGCGTTCAGACAAGACATTAAGGCGTTACGGTAAAAGACTCCACAAAGTTTCTGCGTCCCCATTATTGGGCAACTTCGACCCCAAAACGTCTATCCAAATGCCCTTTTCCCACCATTCCCTGCCTGCGCATGCGCATTATAGCTCTACTTTCACTACACGCCGATCCAGTCGGACTCTCCCTACGTGTGCTCAAAACTGATACCCAATGCGACCCATTCGGACAAATATTGGTCCACCACGGCTCCAAAACGTCCATTCCAATGCCCTTTTCCCACAATTTCCACAACAGCCTTGCTTCCACGACCCATCCATCCAGTTGGATGGTCCCTCATGAGTGCTTCCCTTTGATACCTTACCCGACCCAATCGAACCAATATTGGCCGACTTGACACCAAAACGTCCACCACAGATCTGCTTATGCACTACGCATGCGCACGATAGCTTTTCAGCGAAGTCACCTAATGCCAACGAGACCGTTCCCCTCGTGTTCCACTTGGCGAGTCATCAGTCGTCATGTTTAATTATCTCCTCGTGTTCTACTTGGTGAGTCATCATTCGTCATGTTTAATTATCCCCTCGTGTTCTACTTGGCGAGTCATCAGTCGTCATCTTTAATTATCCCCTCGTGTTCTACTTGGCGAGTCATCAGTCGTCATGTTTAATTATCCCCTCGTGTTCTACTTGGTGAGTCAGTCGTCATGTTTAATTATCCCCTCGTGTTCTACTTGGAGAGTCATCAGTCGTCATGTTTAATTATCCCCTCGTGTTCTACTTGGCGAGTCATCATTCGTCATGTTTAATTATCCCCTCGTGTTCTACTTGGCGAGTCATCAGTCGTCATGTTTAATTATCCCCTCGTGTTCTACTTGGCGAGTCATCAGTCGTCATGTTTAATTATCCCCTCGTGTTCTACTTGGCGAGTCATCGGTCGTCATGTTTAATTATCCCCTCGTGTTCTACTTGGCGAGTCATCAGTCGTCATGTTTAATTATCCCCTCGTGTTCTACTTGGTGAGTCATCAGTCGTCATGTTTAATTATCCCCTCGTGTTCTACTTGGCGAGTCATCAGTCGTCATGTTTAATTATCCCCTCGTGTTCTACTTGGCGAGTCATCAGTCGTCATGTTTAATTATCCCCTCGTGTTCTACTTGGCGAGTCATCAGTCGTCATGTTTAATTATCCCCTCGTGTTCTACTTGGCGAGTCATCAGTCGTCATGTTTAATTATCCCCTCGTGCTCTACTTGGCGAGTCATCAGTCGTCATGTTTAATTATCCCCTCGTGTTCTACTTGGTGAGTCATCAGTCGTCATGTTTAATTATCCCCCCGTGTTCTACTTGGTGAGTCATCAGTCGTCATGTTTAATTATCCCCTCGTGTTCTACTTGGCGAGTCATCAGTCGTCATGTTTAATTATCCCCTCGTGTTCTACTTGGCGAGTCATCAGTCGTCATGTTTAATTATCCCCTCGTGTTCTACTTGGCGAGTCATCAGTCGTCATGTTTAATTATCCCCTCGTGTTCTACTTGGTGAGTCATCAGTCGTCATGTTTAATTATCCCCTCGTGTTCTACTTGGCGAGTCATCAGTCGTCATGTTTAATTATCCCCTCGTGTTCTACTTGGCGAGTCATCAGTCGTCATGTTTAATTATCCCCTCGTGTTCTACTTGGCGAGTCATCAGTCGTCATGTTTAATTATCCCCTCGTGTTCTACTTGGTGGGTCATCAATCGTCATGTTTAATTATCCCCTCGTGTTCTACTTGGTGAGTCATCAGTCGTCATGTTTAATTATCCCCTCGTGTTCTACTTGGTGAGTCATCAGTCGTCATGTTTAATTAGCTTGAGCAGCGTACAGATGAAGACTCACATAAAATAGTGACGAATAGTTGTTATGCTGCAAATTATGGTTGTCAGCTTTTCGTGTGTACAACCTTCTTAAATTTGTCCATATTGGAGCACGTATGATGTGTTCTTTATCCATTCTGATCAATCACTGTGATCTGTTTATACACTGGTCTGAGGCTGCGTTATTGTGATCTATTTATACACTGGTCTGAGGCTGAGTTATTGTGATCTGCTTATACACCGGTCTTAAGCTGAGTTATTGTGATCTGTTTATACACTGGTCTGAGGCTGAGTTACTGTGATCTGTTTATACACTGGTCTGAAGCTTATAGTTATTGCGATCTGTTTATACACTGGTCTGAGGCTGAGTTATTGTGATCTGTTTACACGCTGGTCTGAGGCTGAGTTATTGTGATCTGTTTGTACCCTGGTCTGAGGCTGAGTTATTGTGACCTGTTTATACTCTGGTCTGAGGCTGAGTTATTGTGATCGGTTTACACCCTGGTCTGAGGCTGAATTATTGCGATCTGTTTATACCCTGGTCTGAGGTTGAATTATTGTGAACCGTTTATACCCTGGCCTAAGGCTTAGTTATTGCCATCTGTTTATACACTGGTCTGAGGCTGAGTTATTGTGATCTGTTTATACCCTGGTCTGAGGCTGAGTTATTGTGATCTGTTTATACACTGATCTGAGGCTGATATATTGTGATTTGTTTATACCCTGGTCTGAGGCTGAGTTATTGTGATCTGTCTATACCCTGGTCTGAGGCTGAGTTATTGTGATCTGTTTATACCCTGGTCTGAAGCTGAATTATTGTGAACTGTTTATACCCTGGTCGAAGGCTTAGTTATTGTAATCTGTTTATACACTGGTCTGAGGCTAAGTTATTTTGATCTGTTTATACCCTGGTCTGAGGCTGAGTTATTGTGATCTGTTTATACACTGGTCTGATGCTGAGTTATTGTGATCTGCTTATACACTGGTCTGAAGCTGAGTTATTGTGATATGTGTATACCCTGGGCTGAGGCTGGGTTATTATGTTCTGTATGTACACTGGTCTGAGGCTGAGTTATTGTGATCTGTTTATACACTGGTCTGAGGCTGAGTTATTGTGATCTGTTTATACACTGGTCTGAGGCTGAGTTATTGTGATCTGTTTATACACTGGTCTGAGGCTGAGTTATTGTGATCTGTTTATACACTGGTCTGAGGCGGAGTTATTGTGATCTGTATATACACTGGACCATGGATCATGCATGATCCGTGAATGGACTGAGGTGGAGTTTCTATACTAATATCTCCACCGGCTATCTGTTCAGCTGAACGTTCTCTTAAACGAACAGACGAACGATATAAAACATGTCCTTATCATAACCCCTCCCACAGAGAGAGAGTAATCGACAGTCATTCCGATCTATACATGTAGTAAGTATATTTGATGTGACATTTGGGTCATGTTTGCTTGGCGACGGTGTTATCTTGGAACAAAGTAAACACTGGGGAGTTGAAGAACTAGGCTAATACTAACACGCGTACGTGCCATGTATACATTCTGTACTATTAAAGACGTAATGTTTTCTGTTCGTCTGTCCCCCAGCGTTTTTTAACTCGACAACCACGTGATGTAGGAACACAATATGTACATAATCAGAAAGATATTGAGTAGACGTATTTTGGTCCGCGTCCCTGGGATGGGGGAATGGCCGCCACCCAAAATGTGTTATTCCATAACTCGATCATACCATAATGTAGAGATTCAATTTAGGAAGCTTCTTTAAATTAGGGAATGAGTTCCTTCGTAGGAATGGCATATGCCGGTTATCCAAATGAAATACACCATGCCCAGTTTGGTGTTCTAATCTGGATGGAGAGGATTTCCAATTGACAAGTTCCCTCCATGCCATAGACCTTTTCATACCGAAAATAGCCGAAACACGTGACAACGTGAAAAGCTGTCAACGGAAACTCCCGATTGCACGCTGGATTCGACCAATGAAGTAACCAGTTGCTGGTGGGCTGTAAAAAAACGCAAAAAGAGAATCTTGCAGTCAACGGCGCGCGTGTTTCACCTCCAACACAAATGAGCTCCTCCATCATGGCCTGACTCGACAAAAAACGAAATAATACTTGTAATGTTGAAATGCTGGAGTGATTGTGGAATAAGGCCTCTCCCATAAACCTCCTTCAAATCAATAAATGATGCTGTCAAGGCGGTCGTCAATGACGCTGTCGCCATTTTGTATCTCGCGCCAAATCGTGTCTGTGCTGCGACCTCTGCCTGGAGATCACAATCGGAAATGACACTATCTCTTGAAATCATTGCCGATAAAAGATCATAAATTAAAACAAAAAATTATGGCAGCTTGGAACACAGACGCTTTATTACAAAAGAAAATGTTTTCCAATTCAAAGATCATTCGTTGTAATTATTTGCTACATACCTCTGTTATGGCAGAGACAAATCTGCACACAGAAAACGATGAGGTGAGCCGTCAACCCACCAGCAAATGATTGGTGCCACGTGATTTGATTCTCCGAATGGACGCGAAATTTACCGAATCCGTGGTGAAAAGGTCCATTGCATGATATAGCTAAGACATCCTTTGTCTGCCCAGTTCCAAAAAGTATGCCTTGAAGTTCCTAGGAGCTCCATGCTACTCTGTTTGGAATGCCTTATGCCAGTTCCTAGCAGTTCCCAGTTTCTAGAAGCTCCGTGCTCAGGAGAATGACAAAGAAGTATTTCAGACTGTATCCCAGATGAGGCATCCTCGCGAGCCAGTGTATCGATCGATCTGTTAGGATATTTACACTGGCTTGGTTAGTTGCTCATACGAGATATAAATAGATCAAGGAGTTTCCTCTGAATCATTCCAATCAGTGAACGCGCTAAGACAGTTGATTAGGTCAACCTGCTGCGAGGTATGAGATGTGACAGGTTTGAATTTCATCGCGGGCCATACTGCTTGATGTCAAGCTGAAATCGACATCGCAATTCAAAGCAAAAACCACAGGCTTGGGATACCGTCATGCTAATCCAAGACAAGCGCGGGGGTGAAATGTAAGAGATTGTATAATAGAGGCATCCACTCAAGAACTCAATCGAATCACCAAAAATGTTCAGGAGAAACCTCTGCGATGATTTAGGATTGACCTGGACTTGTGAAGATGAGAGGGTGCATGTGACTGACCACATCCAAATTGTGTTTTACATATATTATAAGTATATAACATGCAGATGTATGCTGAGGCATATGTGTGAAAACAAGCATTATATCTTGCATTCAGTACACAGCCGTCGTCCACATTGTGTTTTCCAATACGTGGTTGACTTTGAAGTGGATTACCGTAAACTATATAAAAGCTAACTATTCTGGTAATAATAATACTAATATTTGAAGCTCATATAAATTACCGTAAAATATAAAACATATGTTGTACTGTTGGAAAACTATTGCGGTTCAAATATACAGTACCAAGACAATATAAACGGTAATCATATATATTCACATCGGTTAGCCAAGGTGTGGATTACATGCAGTATAGTAGTACCATGGCGTGTTTACCTCGAATGAGTTTGTAGACTGCGCTATCGTACCACGAACTACCGGAGTGTATCTAGAATGTACATCATCTTTCTTCTATGAAATTGTGTTTTTTTTCCTTTAATAATAGTGCCATTACATTGTCCGGATTTCGAAACAGAAGACAAATGTTTTCACTCCTCACTCATGCCCCATTCCTAACTGAGGAACCACTGGGCGTACATTCATGATTCATCTCATGGACAGCTCTCGCATATAGAGTCTCAGAACCATTAAAGATATGTATTTCCACAAAGCCTGTAATGTACTGAACAAGTTATCCTTTAATCTGTTTCTTGTAGTTTCAAACTTCTAAAATATTAAATCGGTGATCGTTACTCGCAAATAGGGATTACATTGTTACCTACATTTCATTTCATCGCTATGCAGGTAAGGATAAAGTATCAGATCTTAAACAAGCCACGATAGCACTAATCTAACCTTTCAACGCCTGAATTTAATACCTTATCATGTTTATCGTAATTGAACATGACTGAGTTTGTTTTATTCTTAGAAAGATATCTAGCAAATGTTTTGACGAACAAATAAGTTATTGGGTCGGTTTCAAATATATATCAACCTATACTTTTTTTTAAAAACTTGAGATTTCACTCAAGTAAGAGTGAAAATTCATCCCGCTAAAGCACTTGAGTGAAAATTTTGACAAAATTTGAGTGACTTCCACCCAAGTTGAGTTAGTTCAATTTAGGTGGAATCACCTTCACTCAACTTAGTGATTTATCAACTCAAACTTGAGTAAAATTTGAGCGAATTTCCCCCTTATAACCTCTGTGAACCCTAACCTGTGTGAACCCTAACCTGGGTGAACCCTAACCTGTGTGAACTCTAACCTGGGTGAACCCTAACCTGAGTGAACCCTAAACTGGGTGAACCCTAACCTGGCTGAACCCTAACCTGTGTGAACCCTAACCGGGGTGAACCCTAACCTGGGTGAACCCTAACCTCTGTGAACCCTAACCTGTGTGAACCCTAACCTGTGTGAATCCTACCCTTGGTGAACCCTAACCTGTGTGAACCCTAACCTGGGTGAACCCTAACCTGGGTGAACCCTAACCTGGGTGAACCCTAACCTGGGTGAACCCTAACCTGGGTGAACCCTAACCTGGGTGAACCCTAACCTGGGTGAACCCTAACCTGGGTGAACCCTAACCTCTGTGAACCCTAACCTGGGTGAACCCTAACATGTGTGAACCCTAACCTGGATGAACCCTAACCTGTGTGAACCCTAACCTGTTTGAACCCTAACTGGGTGAACCCTAACCTGGGTGAATCCTAACCTGGGTGAACCCTAAACTGGGTGAACCCTAACCTGGGTGAACCCTAACATGTGTGAACCCTAACCTGGGTGAACCCTAACCTGTGTGAACCCTAACCTGTTTGAACCCTAACCTGGGTGAACCCTAACATGGGTGAACCCTAACCCTGTGTGAACCCCAACCTGGTGAACCCTAAACTGAACCCTAACCTGGGTGAACCCTAACCTGTGAACCCCCAACTTGAACCCTAACCTGGGTGAACCCTAACCTGGGTGAACCCTAACCTGGGTGAACCCTAACCTCTGTGAACCCTAACCTGGGTGAACCCTAACATGTGTGAACCCTAACCTGGATGAACCCTAACCTGTGTGAACCCTAACCTGTTTGAACCCTAACTGGGTGAACCCTAACCTGGGTGAATCCTAACCTGGGTGAACCCTAAACTGGGTGAACCCTAACCTGGGTGAACCCTAACATGTGTGAACCCTAACCTGGGTGAACCCTAACCTGTGTGAACCCTAACCTGTTTGAACCCTAACCTGGGTGAACCCTAACCTGTGTGAACCCTAACCTGGCTGAACCCTAACCTGGGTGAACCCTAACCTGGGTGAACCCTAACCTCTGTGAACCCTAACCTGTGTGAACCCTAACCTGTGTGAACCCTAACCTGGGTGAACCCTAACATGGGTGAACCCTAACCTGTGTGAACCCTACCCTGTGTGAACCCGTGAATCCTAACCTGGGTGAACCCTGGTGAATTTGAGCGGGATGAGTTTCAACTCTTACTTGAGCGAAGTTCAGAACTTGTTTTTGAGGAGTAGAATTGGTTTTATATAAAAACGAAACTGAAGCGGGCCTTCTCTCTCCTCGACTTTATGGGAAATGAGACGATTACAATTCCAACATGGTAAACTATCCCTTTCTGGACAGTAATATTCCACCTGCATATGACGTATATTTCCTGCACATTCACACCATTTATGCCGTAATCGCTGATTCAAACACGTCTTGGCAATCCACTACCCAAATATTATGGACGGAGCTCACAGCGAATTAAGTGGCACTGTGCACTTTGTGGGGAAACCCGGATTGGAATTGACGTTTAAGATAAGTAGCAAGTCTGAATAATATAGTATAAACATTCAGGAGTAATACCCCGAATGCTGATCAGTGGGAATGTTTATTTAAACCGCAATGAAATCGATGAGTAGTGCAAAAAAGTGACATTTTAAGGGCGTGCTGAGACGTGTCTGTGAGGTCTAAGGGTTATTTCTGATCGAAATGGGATGTGGATGGTGTCGTCTTGAAGCTCTGGTGGTGTGCACTACGATTGGTGAGGTATTGAGCGCCAGCGATGTCATGTTGCGCATGCACAGGCGAGGAGTAGTGCAAAAAAGTGGCATTTTAAGGTCGTGCTGAGACGTGTCTGTGAGGTCTAAGCGTTATTTCTGATCGAAATGGGATGTGGATGGTGTCGTCTTGAAGCTCTGGTGGTGTCCACTACGATTGGTGAGGTATTGAGCGCCGGCGACGTCATGTTGCGCATGCACAGTCGAGGAGTATTAGACAATAGATGGCATCTTGTTCGAATGCAGGGGCGTGAATGACCATCCTAGGTCAAAATATGCCATATGTACGATTGGCGTGGTTTTACCGGGATGAACGTTACGGTCCACATGCTCACTACAGGAGTAGTAGAGAAAGAGGGTGACACAGGGGTGCGCAGGGGCGTGATTGAGCGATCTATAGGGACCAGTCTTTGTCTCAATGGATCGCATAGGTTGACGCCTTGAAGCTCAAGAAGACTATGACTCGTGGGGTATTGACCGGAAGTGGCTTCATGATGCGCATGCTCAGTAGAGAAAGTTGTTTTGGTTTTGGGGTGTGCAAGGGGATAGATGGGCCGTACGTTGTCCCAATATAGCGATGTGGCTGTGACGTCATGCTGCCCATGGGCAGTGGAGAAATAGTAGAGAAAGATGGCATTTTAGGGGTGCACAGGGTGTGTTTGGGCGAATTAGGGACTAACCTGGAACCGTGCAAGACGACACCCTTGTGGGCCCATCGGGACCCAGGATAGACGCTAGCTGGCGCAAACACGCCCCCTACTTACCCCATAATGCCATCTTTCTCTACTGCTGCGCACAATCACTTCCGGTCAATACCACCTCAGCCGTAGTCTACATGCCCAGGGTTTCAAGACGACACCTTTTGCGACCCATTTGGCTCAAACACGCCCCTGATACGCCCATTATATTATCCTCTTCAACAGATAATGCGCACAATGACGTCAGTTCCGCTCAATATCACACCAAATCGTAGTCTATACCTGAAAACTTCTAAGCGACACCTTACATGTCCCATTGGGATCACGCATGGCATATAAATCGCTCAAACTCACCTTTGCCTAACCCTAAATGCCACTTTTCGATTTGCGCATGCACATTGAAACGCCACTTCCAGTAATAACCAGACCAAGCGTACTCTAGATGCCAAGAACTTCAATACGACAGTGAAACCATCTGAAACTTAGCTGTTTATTCAGCATTTACCTATTATTCCTGGATTTGAATATACATGTACTAAGCTAAATAGAACCGGTTGCAGTGTTAAGTCAGGTGGTGTGGAAATTTTTGTGCCAGCTGATTTGGTACACTCAAGAGCAATAGTAAGTTTACAAGGGAACTAACAAAATGTGTTATGGTTTAAACTCAATTTCAGGAAGGATTTATAATTGCTATTTATAATAGTGTATTTTCCTCCTAGGAACTCCTTAGCTCTGTTTATACATGTACGTTGAAGAAGTTGAAAGTTGCGTTACAGGAACCTGATCATTTTCTGTTCATGTAATGATACTAAATGCTAGAAGTGGACTGCTCAAAGACTACGTACTATTTGTTGATGTTGTTATCGCGAAAATAATTTCCACCGCGGTGGAATAATATGGAAATTATTACCACCGAGGTGGAAATTATTATCACCGCGGTGGAAATTAGGAAATTATTACCACCGCGGTGGATATTATTACCACCGCAGTGGAAATTATTTTCACCGCGGGGGAAATTTATTTTCACCGCGGTGGAAATTATTTTCTGTGTTTTTTGGTATTTCTGATGTTTCACGCAATTTTCGACGTTTTCGCTAATTTCCAGTGTTTTCATGTGGTCGTTTGAATAGTTCTTGTCTCTTGAATATGAATTTCCAGCGTTTTCGTTTGGAACTGGTTGTAGTTTCTTGAGAATGAATACAAAGATAGTGCCACGGCACTGTAGCTCATCTGACTGTAACTGGAGAAAGTAGCTGTGAGAAGTTTTTACTAAAGAACTGCAACAGATGAGTTTCTAACTTCTGTTGTCCCCCTTGAACATTAAATGATCAATGGAGTAATTTCCTGAGATTTCATGAAAAAGTTTCATGGGAAATTCAAGATGCGGCCATATTGGAATTCAAAATGGACCAAAAAAGGTATCTTGCACAACTGGACTACATGGGGAACCTGTGTGTCATATTTGAGAAAGATCCAGGCAGCAGTTCTCGAGAAATCGCGATAAAGTTTCATGGGGAAATCCAAGATGGCCACCTGTTGGCCATGTTGGATTTTCGAATCAAGTAACAAAAGGTATCTTGCACTACGAGACCCCAAGGGGGACTTGGGTACCAAATTTGAGAAAGATCCACGCAGTAGTTCCTGAGAAATCGCAATATCAATGTTTCATGGGGAAATCCAAGATGGCCGCCTGGTGGCCATATTAGATTTTTGAATCAGACCACAATCTTGCACAACGATGGATGTTCAAATCAGAGCAATCTTACACAACTAGGCCCCAAAGGAAACCTGGGTACCAAATTTGAGAAAGATCCATGCAGTAGTTCCTGAGAAATCGCAATAACAATGTTTCATGGGGAAATCCAAGATGGCCGCCTGGTGGCCATATTAGATTTTTGAATCAGACCACAATCTTGCACAACTAGTCCCCAAGGGGAACCTGGGTATCAAATTTGAGAAAGATCCATGTAGTAGTTCCTGAGAAATCGCAATAACAATGTTTCATCTGGAAATTCAAGATGGCCACCTGGTGCCCATATTGGATCCTTGAATCAGATCACAGAAGGTACCTTGCACAAGTAGACCCCAAGGGGAACCTGTGTATCAAAGTTGAGAAAGATCAATGCAGTAGCTCCTGAGAAATCGCGATGAAGTTTCATGGAGAAATCCACGATGGCCGCTTGGTGGCCATATTGGATGTTCAAATCAGAGCAATGTTGCACAACTAGGCCCCAAAGGGAACCTGGGTACAAAATTTGAGAAAAATCCATGCAGTAGTTCCTGAGAAATCGCAATAACAATGTTTCATAGGGAAATCCAAGATGGCCGTCTGGTGGCCATATTGGATTTTTGAATCAGACCACAAAAGGCATCTTGCACAACTAGACCACAAGGGGAACCTGCGTACCAAATTTGAGAAAGATCCATGCAGTAGTTCCTGAGAAATCGCGATAGCAAAGTTTGATGGGGAAATCCAAGATGGCGGCCTGGTGACCATATTGGATATTCAAATTGGACTAAAGAACACATGTTGTACAACTAGACCCAAAGGGGAACCGGTGTACCAAATTTGAGAAAGATCCATGAAGTAGTTACCGAAAAATACTGATGACAAAATTTCACTGGCAAATTCAAGATGGCCGCCATGGCAGCCATATTTAAAATCGCATCGACACGGCATGAACAAATTCTGGTATACTCATTGGGGGGAACATGCATGCCAAGTTTCAGCTTAATCGGCCAAGCAGTTTCAGAGAAGAAGATGTTTACGCATGACGGACGACGGACGACGGACGACACACGACGGACGACGGACAATCAGGCCATGACATAAGCCCATCGGGCCTTCGGCCCAGATGAGCTAAAACTCAGAGATAAATTTTGAAAAATCGAAAATGAATCTAAGAGGATGACAAGAAAAGAGAGAAAATGGGAAAGTGAAATCTTGAATATCAGAGAAAGGCAGAAAATTGGAAGGATCAATGCATGGCCCTAACAATCTACCGTACTTTCATGTTACGGTACGCGTTTATATAAAAAACTTTCCAATGTCAATTTAGATCGTTTTAATGCTCCAGATATATACTAGGGTATTGGTTTGATCGAATCAATCTACAAGAATAAGGGACTTAGGAATGATCATGATATTTATCGCTGGAATTACAAGAATCCAACAGCGGATATGATGTATGGTGCAGCGGCTCCCAATATACCAAGTGTGATCTCAGTAGTCTCTAAGTTTTGCGAGTGTACACGTTTATTGACTTTTCTCTTTCATAGTATCCTGTCGGTGAGAAACAAACACACAGAAAGTCAGACATATAAGAGTATAAAATATGTCCTCTCCGTGGGCGGGGTAAAAATATTTATTGTATCTAATATGATACTTCAGCTTTAATCATAAATCTTACTGTTGTGTGTAAAGTAATTTTTCGGCGTATTTGAGTCGCCGGGATACAAACGTCAGACAGGGCGAGTCAACTCGACATCCGCTCAAGTTCTAGAAAACCCAACTGAATGGTCATGATAATGACCAAGACAACTATACTTGCCTACTGTAAATACCCTGGTTAGATTTACAATTCTATAACACTCGTGTCTATAACAACTATGTATGTTCCAAGTATGTTCCAAAGAGCCTGGCTCAGCTGACAGAATAATTCTCCATTTGAGAGGCCACACAAACTCGTCCACTGACATTGGCACGATGTCAACCGAGACGGGAGCATCGTGCCAATATCAGTGAACGAGTTTTTTTTTAAGAAAGGGGAGAAAGGTTGGCAAAGTTTATAAATTTCAGGGAGCGGACCATTGAGCCTGCCTATGAAAACATTATTTTTTTATATATATCAAGGACATTACCAACTTCACCAATATGCCAGATAAGAAAAACATTATATGGCTTCTTTCTGCCGAGGACATGGTGGTCATCTCTCTGGTAGTAAACTTTATTCATCGCATCAGACTAGGGAGACAGCGAATTCATTATCATTTATGCGCGCCCAGAGTTATCTGACCCTGATTTGGTGGCGTGACGTGGCGATGACGTCACCGATGACCTCGCTTCCGGTGATATCACTTCTGGGCCAAAGGTCACTTCCGTGTCAAATGTCACGTCCGGGGCAAAGGTCACCGACGGTCACGTGACGACTCAGCAAGGTTTATCTGCCCCCTAAAAAAGACCGCATGCTGCAGTTATTTCAATGTTAGTTTCAATGGAAACCCACTCATGGACATTTGCAGTATTTGGTGTAGCACCTTGTTTTCTCTGTCTCACCATGTAGAACACGTTGGAATGGGTTTCCTAGCCATCGGGTGAATTTCGCTGAAAAGTTATCGTGCGCATGCGTAGTGCATAAGCAGATCTCGGGTGGACGTTTTGGGGTCGAGGTGGGCCAATATTGGTTCGATTGGATCGGAAGATGTTTCAGAGTGAAGCACTCATGAGGACCCATCCAACCGGATCAGTGGGTCGAGGAAGTCAGGCTATGACACGCATGCGCAGATAGGGAATTTTGGGAAAAGTGCATTGGAATTAATGGATGTTTTTGAGTCGAGATGGACCAATATTGGCCCGAATGGGCCGTATGCGGTATCAGTTTGAATCACTCGTGGGGAGAGTCCGATTCGACTGGTTTGCAGTTAAAGTAGGGCTATGGTGGGCATGCGCAGGCAGGTAATGGTGGCAAAAGGGCATGGGAATGGATCTTTTAGATTCGAGGTGGCCCAACATTGGGCGTACTGGGTCGGGGAGGCTAACCATGTGAAGCTCTCATCGAGGCCGATCACGTCAGGGGTGGGTCCATGTAAAACTTTTCAGAGGAAATCCGGAAACGCGGACCCTAACATATGGAAAACCCTATCAACCGGATCTAGATGGTTAATGTCAGATCCAAGCGGATCGTGGCCGGCTTAGTGATGGTGCAGGGTTAGTAGTAGGGAACCCAGAAACTCAGTATATTTGCCCTATGGTCTTTGTGGAGTGTTTCACCGTAACGCCTTAGCACCCTATCTGAACGCCTTAGCGCTCTATTTTAAAGTATTAACGTCTTTTCTTAAGACAGTATGCTGAAGCCTTAGCGCCCAAGCATAGCAGTTTATACCTTGTTTGAGAGATTATACAATGCTATTATATAATACCAACGTGTCAATAAGGTGTATGTATCAATTCAGTCACACTACGAAATAAAACATGTTGAGACTTGGTGGTCCCAGATGATGTCTGCGCTTTACGCGGAGCCATGTTCGGTCTGGCTACTTGAGCGTGCGTGGGCATGTGTGTGTGTGGGGTGGTTGTTGTGTGTGTTGTGGTGTGTGGTGGTGGTATTGGCGTGTGAGTGTTTGTGGTGTGTGGCGGTGTTTGCTGTGTGGTGGTGGATCTTCGTGGTGGTGGTGGTTGTTTGTGGTGGTGGCTGTGCTTTGTGGTGGAGGCGATGGTGATGGTAATGACGGCGTTGCTGAGCGCCCGTTTTAACGTAGTGACGCTTTCATCAACTATACCTAGTTCTATAATGTCTCCATGCCACAACGCAGACAGTGGAGAGAAAGCAAGATCAATACGTTCACAAGTTTTCATATAGTTTATTATCCGCTTCATCACATCATACCGCTATGGAAGCCGCGCTCGGTATGTTTACAATTCAAGTATGCTCTTGTCCAATCAGAAGCACCCATTCGGGGGCTGTATCTGTCATATTCGTTCTTGCCTGTTAGATGTATTCTCGGCTGCTCTTGTCTCATCAGAACCCACCATTTCAGAAATCTGATCCGTTTGTTCTAATAATTGTCGGGCAGGCCAGGATACTGTAACTGCAATTTGTACTGGAACAGCCGTTTGCGCATTTTGATCGCATTTTGCAGGGTCTCGGTGTGTGGTAGCCAATTATCCTCTTCCAGGTGACGCTTGGTCTTTATGATGATCCTGTGCATGGGGTCGCCTTTCATTTTCAGCGGTAGCAGGGTTTACTGTTCATGGATTGCCATGGCTGTTTTTCCTGGTGATACGCCTGTTGTAAGTTATCCTGCCCAGCGTCCTCGACCGCTGCAGCGAGAGTATTAATAGCTGCTCTCGCAAAACGATCCCAAAAGTAGGTACTTCCTCATTCAGGCTTTTCTGAGACGTAGACTATCTGAGATCAAGCTCTTTATATCAGTAGATAGAATCCAAGCAGTCTCTTTTCCGGTATCAGTCGGTGGACTCGCAGAATCAGCTGGCATATTCTCAGCATCTGCATCGGCTTTTTGTGCCTCGGTGTCTTCAATCCCATGTATATTATTCTGGTGTCGCATCATATCGTAACGTCTGGTGCACGTGTAAGCTGTGTGTTGACGTACGTTACTGTCCATAAAAGCAAGCGTATCCCAAAAACGGGCATAGTCGACGGTCAACCGTCACCACGGCTTATACTTGCTCTGGGTGCGAACGCACGTATCCCAGACGTTACAATATGATGTGGCACCAGAAGAATATACACGGGATTGAAGACACCGACGCACAGGAATCCGATGCAGATGCTGAGAATATGCCAGCTGATTCTGAGAGTCCGACTGATACCAAAACAGAATCTGCTGAGAATCTTTCTACTGGTATAGAGAGCTTGATCTCAGATAGGCAAGCTACGTCCCAAGAATGTCCAAGTGAGGAAGGACCTACCTTTTGAGATCGTATTGTCGGAGCAGCTCTTAATACTTATGGATGTAGGACGCCGTACAGGAAAACATAAAACAGGCGTATATCCAAATGCGCACAAGCATCATGAAAACAGCCATGGCGATCTATGAACAGTATACTCTGGTATCGCTTGAAATGAAAGGCGAACCCATGCACAGGACCATCATGAAGACCAAGCGTCACATGGAAGATGACATGGGGCTACCCCCCACCGAGGCCCTGCAAAATGCGATCAAAATGCTTAACCGGGACATAATTCCGTCACAGTATCATGGCCTGCCCGGCGAGAATTAGAACAAACGGATCAGAACAAACATAGCCTAAGACTGAATTTTCTCAAATGGTCGGCTTCTGATTGAACAAGAGCAGCCGAGAATGCATCCAACGTGCAAAAACGAATATGACAGATGCTGCCTCAAATGTGAGCTTCTGTCTGGGCAAGGGCATGCTTGAATTGTAAACATACCCAACACGGCTTCCCGAGCGTGAGTACGTTGTGATGAAGGGGAATATTAACTAAATGAAAACTTGTGAACATGTTGATCTGACTTTCTCTCAACTGTCTGCATCATGGTGATAAAACATTTTGGAACCAGGTATAGAAGACACACATCCACCACCTCCATCCCACTCACAGAGTATTATATAATAGCATTGGAAATCTGTCACAGACTGTAAAAAAAACTGTTATGCTAAGGAGTTAAAGCATTGCATAAGACGTTACGATAGGGTGTTAATGCGCTAAGATAGGGTGTTAAGGCGTTTAGATAGGGCGTTAAAACACTCCACAAAGGCCATAGGGCAAATATACTGGGATTCTCCACTATTGGTCCACCTCGACCCCAAAGCGTCCACTCAAATGCCCTTTTCCCACCGTTCCCTGATGCGCATGATGCGCATGCGCACCATAACCCTACTTTCGCTACACACCGGTCCAGTCCGACTCTCTCTCACGTGTGCTTAAAACTGATATCCAATGCGACCCATTTGGACCAATATTGGCCCACCTCGACCACAAAACGTTCATTCCATTACCCTTTTCCCACAATTTCCACAATAGCATTGGATGGTCCCTCACGAGTGCTTCACCTTGCTACCTCAACCCAATCAAACCAATATTGGCTCACGTCGACACCAAAACGTCCACCCCAGATCTGTTTATGCACTACGCATGCGCACAATAGCTTTTCAGCGAAAGTCACCTAATGGTCATGAGACCCCTTCCGTCGTGTTCTACTTGGTGAGATAGAGAAAACAAGGTGCCGCACCCCATACCGCAAATATCCATGAGTGGGTTCCCCATTGGGACTGACATTTAAATAACTGCAGCGTACGGTCTTCTTTATGGGCGAATAACTCTTACTGGGCCGACACGTGACCGGAGGTGACCTTTGACCCAGATGCGATGTTTGACCCGAAAGCGACCTTTGACCCGAAATGATATCACCGGAAATGACGTCATCCATGACGTCATGATCACGTCACGCCATCAACACAGGCATGGTTTTCCACCACCTCTTTTAATGTGGCGTTTATTTAGATATGATATCCACTCGAAATTATGACTCCGCGTATTTTCTACCTGCATGTTCTCAACATTACGTCCTGCAAGTAATCAGCTCGTAATTTCCACTCAGTATGTCGGAACCATGATTGTTTTGCAGTTATTCTGATTTCATTCATCAAACAAATCAGCCGTGTAAAAATCCGTTTGTTGAATATCTCAATCACACTGACAAATTGTTACTCACTACAATGTCAGAAATGTTGGGTATAGAAGTGACGTACCCAAACTAGTTGGGTCAAATGGAGCCAAGTTGTTTGGGTCAAAATAGAATCTGACGCAAAATCTTTGGGTCCGTCACATCTATACCCAAATATAGCTGGTCAATTTGATCCAGTCCTTCTGACAGTGTAGAGCAACCATTTCGAAATTTGGAACAATCTCAGCATCGGGCGCTAAACACTTCCATACCATGTCAATTTATTACCAGGACGGAGGGTGGGGAGGTGGGCAACTTAGGTGAAGAGGCCGATAAAACATTTGGTCCCCCAGACTTCAAGCGGCAAAATGTTTGGTCCCCCCTCCTCAATAGGGCCTATTGGTCCTCCCAGCGCCCCTGCAATATTTTTCAAAACAGTTGTGGTGGCTGAGATTTCAAGTATATATGACGTGCAATGATTTATAAATTCTGATGGTGATTGGCGGGATTGACCGTATCCTGTGTGTTATATAAGTTATACTATATAAGCTTTCAGAATATTATTTGGTATTCTATTATGGATAGATGATCAATTTCGTAGGTGTATGGATTGGACTTTAATCTTACCTGGCCTGGGGAGGCGGGCACTTTCCGCGCTCCCCCCCCCCCCCACTCTTGTTGGTCTTTTGTTTCTATCTCCGGAGCGACAAATAATTGAGAGCTGATAGTTCCTGACTTTGTAGCTTATCATATTGTGGTCATTTTGGGCCGTGAGTAAATACAAAATGGCGGCCATGCGGGGTACCAGAAAGGTGACGTTTTCGTCAGATTTCTTTAAAATTTGTGCTTTCTTTCATGGAAAAGTGGGTAAAACATATTTTATTTCGTATCAGATTATTATTTACTGATTTATGATGCAGTTTTTCCGAAGAAAACGCTTGAATTAAAAAAAAAAAAAAAAAAAAAAAAATCGGCCAAAAAAAAAGATGGCGGCCATTTTGGATTTTTTTGTTTACATTTTCTAGTACAGATTGACCCAAAGATATAGTATGGTAAGTTTCAATCCTCTAGCCTGGGAGATAGCGAAACTATTTACGGGGTGGGAGCACTTCCCGATCACCCGCCCCTTATGCGGTACACCCCGAATTGCCTAGGCCACATAGGGTTAAAGCATGTGTTTAGGAAGCAGGCCATATTTACCAGGAAGTGGTTGTGTGTGTGGGGGGGGGGATTGGGGAGTCGACAAAACATATCTACCTTTTAATAGAACTGGGAATTATGGTCACACTCTCCCCCATGTCACTCTGGTTGCAGATCCTTCAACAATTTCACTTCCTCGCTCACCATATTGTTTTGTCTCATTCATGTAGAGTATTGAAACTAAAACACTTATAGCGTCTCTACGTTTCGTCCAATCACTTGAAACATTATGTTTATGAAACAATTCGGTTTTGGGAGTGAAACAATGCCTTCCAGTAATTAATGTTAATGTGAGAGCCCATATTTGATTTTTATTTGATATACATATAACATATTGGAACACCAAAAGTTATAAAATTTTCAAATTCTAAATATAAAATAATTTAGTTTAGACAGTAAACAACAACTCCCGAAATGGAATGTTGAAATTCTACTCGGAAACTGATCTGGAATTTTATCAATATATTGGAAATCAAACAGTTCTAAATTCTCATATTTTGGTCGGTCTTTTGACTAAGGATCGATGTGGTTTGGGCCTTTAATTTGTAATACCCGGTACTGAGAAGCATACTATCGAGACTCAAGTGCTTCACTCAGTCTATTGTACCCATTTGTCTCGTGACACTCCTGGGGCATAAAAGATGGACCCAATGTTCGCCCAATCAACTTGAAATTTAAAAACTAATCCAGACTGCTATCTATGTTTATGAAACGATTCAGCTTAGACATTAAAATAATACCTCCCATGAATGAATAGTAGTATACAAAGCGTCTTTCAGCCCTCTGGCGCCTCACTGCGCATGCGCAGAACTTGGTGTGACGTCATAAGTGTGGATGTGCGCATGCGTGAGTGGATGTGTGGTGGAGGTGGGACCAAGATGGCGGCTATTTACCTTCCACCACACCACGACACAGTCCGCCAATTTGTACCCACCTCCACCACACAGTGCACTGATTGACACCGGTGTGGTGGAGGTGGGTACAAGATGGCGGCCTGTTGTGGTGGTGTGATGGGAGGTGAGTATCCGCCATTTTGTACCCACCTCCACCACACCTCATCAATTGGTGGGAGGTGGGTACAAGATGGCGGCTTGGTTTTAAGGGTGGTGGGAGGTGCGTATCCGCCATTTTGTACCCACCTCCACCACACCAGTGCACTGACTGTCACCGGTGTGGTGGAGGTGGGTACAAGATGGCGGCCTGTGTGGTTGTGTGGTGGGAGGTGAGTATCCGCCATTTTGTACCCACCTCCAGTGAAAAACGTATAAAAGGAGTCGATTTTTAGGGAAAGGGGTGTATTCAATCTGACTTACCTGACCTGTCTGCTTGCCTGCCTGCCTCCCTGCCTGCCTGCCTGCCTGCCTTCCTGTCTGCCTGCCTGCATTCTGCCTGTATGGAATGCATGTACTGACTTGGTTCTGGGTTTTTTTCATCACGGTTGTGCGCAGGTGTATGACGTCACTTCCGGTCTGCGTGAATCGGGCGTGACCTGGGACTATGGGATGCATTACCTCACTCGACCTGTGGTGTGAGTGAGTGCAAGAATGTATTCATCCGCGGTGATGCAGTCATGTCTGGCGGTGATTCGGTCTCGGGAAAAAGCTTCCTTGCCCAATGCCTACGGACTTTACCGAAGATACACGGACTTTAACGAAAAGACACGGACGTACACGAAAAGACGCGAAGGTGAACGCCATTGTGGGAAACCTCCCACAGACAGGTCAGTGCATGCATTTCTATGTTGTTCACGCATAATAAAAGGATTGATCTGTAATCTGTGCTGTTGTTGTTGTTGTTGCACCCTTTTTTTGGACTAACTCATCGGAATAGTACGTATCACGGACTACACCCGTAGAGCTACATCTGGTCTATAAAACATGTCCCTCTGGAGCCCACACCTTCATTTCTACAGAGCCATGGCGGAGATCCAGCCCCATGCGACTCGCATTTTACAGTATGCCACCGTGGTGAATTCATTCACGGGTTACCGAGCAGTGGTCCGGTCCATGTTTGCAGATGGCGACGACAACGAGGGACGACGCCAGATCCTGAACGAGTTCACAGAAGCGGTCCTCCACAGAGTGCACTCGATGGAGAGGCGTGCCATCACTCACCACTACTGGACTATGACAGCCATCCTTGATGCTCGCGCTATGGACCAGGAGCGCTCACGCCGGAACCAGTGCCGGCTGGTTGGCCTCATACTAGTCTGTGCCTTATTGACCCTGGCGCTGTGGTATTGACACTATAAATACGAGGGATGAGACAGAGTGTGTGTCATTCTCCGTTCGACATTTGGACCAAGCATGTCACTACGCGCTATCCTGCCTCTTACACCCAGTGTGAGGTTATACATTTATCAAGATGAAGTCACGCTGGTGAAAGACGATCAAGCGATTTACTGGACCCCCGCTGAGAAGCTATCGAATCCGGTGACACTACAGCGTGATGGCTGGACTAAGTTTAAACGGGTGTTGAGCGGTGAGTTGGACGGAGACGTCATCCACCTGGACAATGCCATCTACGTATATTCCGTACCTCCCGGCCACATACGTCTGGGTCACTACCAAGAGCCTACGCGCAGTATCAGCCTCACTTCCTCTGTGTGGTCAGCCTTGGAGAAAGTAGTGCCTATTGTGGACCAGTTGTTTACACCGGACGACCGATCACCCGACCAATTGGCATGGGATCGTGCTATGGAGGACGCCCTGGCTGAACCCCATGAACAACTACATGAACCCGACGACGATGCCATTGATTACCCCGCTAGACTCAGTCAGCCCAATGACATGACCACCTGATCCTTTGATCTCACGGGGTTCTCCCTATAAATACGAGAGACAGTGAAATCTGGTACCATTCACGTACTGACCATGACGGAGCATATAGTACTGGCGTATTTCAGCTTGACCCCCGAGGTTTTCCTGCACGTGTATGCGGATAAGGTCGATATCATGGAGGAGGTGGTGGGAGACACGGACCCTACACAACCGTGCCCGGCTCACATTCGTCTGTCCCGGGAGGGCTGGACCAAATTCAAACGGGTGTTGTCTGGTGAACTGGACGGCGACCTCATCCACTTGTGTCACGATGTGTACATCCGACGCGGCCCTTTCTTTGCTCAATTGGCTCGGCTAGATGGAGGTACAGTGCATTTTACCCTTCACCCTGATCTATGGTCTGCATTGGAAGATGCCGTGGTGGATGTGGATGAAGTGCTTATCAAGCGGTCATCAGACGAGTTGGACTGGTCATTGACCATGGCCACTGTGGAAGTCCACGAAGAAAATCAGAAAGAAACTCGGCCCAAGATATACCCGTTATAAATAAACGATAGAGCCAGGGTCCATCATCATTTTGTCACCATGAAGCGCTGGGAGAAGGTGTTGGATAACTTATACTACAGTCCCGACAGTCCGGCAGCCTATAGTGCATTGTCGGCTCTCTATCGAGCGGCCAAACCCCAGGGGGTACAACGTGCCCAAGTCCGAGATTGGTTAAGAAGACAAGACACCTATACCTTACATCGATCTGTCCGTCGCCATTTTCTACGGAACCGGGTCATCGTGGGAGGAATAGATGCCCAGTGGCAAGCGGATTTGGTGGATATGAGCGCCTTTGCCAAACACAACGATGAGAATCGGTATATCTTGACGTGCATCGATATCCTATCCAAGTATGCGTGGGTGGTACCCATCCGGACGAAAACGGGGGCAAATCTCATAGCGGCGTTCAAAGACATCTTCAAGACCGGGCGCAAACCTTTGTATTTGCAAACCGACGAAGGCACGGAATTCCTCAACAGACCGTTCCAACAGTTTCTGAAAGCCCAGAAGGTGTTTTTCTTCCATACGTACAACGAGACCAAGGCTTCCGTGGTGGAGAGGTTCAACAGGACATTCAAAGGCCGCATGTATAAATATTTCACCTATAAGAATACAAGGCGGTACATCGATGTTCTCCCGAAACTGGTGAGGGTTACAATCGAGCCTATCATCGAAGTATAGAGAGAGCCCCCATTACCGTGACCCAACGCAATGAAGCCCAAGTCCGGCGTGTCTTGTACCCCAGGCCATCGCAGCGAACGACGAAGGTGGTGTACAAGGTCGGGGACCCTGTACGGATCAGTAAAGTCAAGGGCAAGTTCGAGAAAAGTTACTTGCCCAACTGGAGCGATGAGCACTTCCTGATTAAACGGCGCCTACCCCGACAGCGGCGAGTCTATGAACTGGAAGATCTCCAGGGGAAACGTTGCTGGGGACGTTTTACGACACGGAATTACAGCCTGTTGTAAAAACACAGCAAGACTACTACACGGTGGAGCAGATTTTGAAAACGGAACGTCGACGTGGCAAACTGTTTCATTTCGTAAAATGGCAAGGCTGGCCCAGTTCCTTCAATTCCTGGGTCGCGGCCAACCAGGTGAAACGACTATAAAGCCAGACACCACTGCCGTCCTCCTTCATTCCACGTCCGACCCCAGTGCTATGGACCAACAGCAGCTGCCTCCGAAGACAGCGTCTCGCAAAACGCGCAAAGCGCAAGTGGTCTTTGGGGTGCTATTGCTAACCCTGCTGAGTGTGTTGTACGGAGGTGTGTTTTACGACGTAGCCTATGTCAGTACGTTACTTAACCAACTGAGAACACCAGTCATCAGTGAAACGGGTCTACAGAGAGCACCAGTCGTATCCAGCCCAGTCACCACCACCACCACACCCCGCGTACAAGCCACGTCGAGCTCTACACTTACACCAAGTACACCTACTACGTCTCAAGACCCACCGGATTTCATCCCTCACAGTGAACCGTCCACCCACGTTGTACCCACCCCCAGCACCATCTCTGAACGTGAACAGACAACGACGACCGACGTTGTACCCGCCACCACTCCAGTTCACTCGTACGAAATTTACAAGAGCGGGTTACCACGACAACGGATAGACCTCAAACCATGGACCCTGGGTGGCAGCATCCCTTCACTTGCGTCATCGCAGGACCGACGGGCTCCGGCAAAACGCACTTCGTCAGGAAGCTCCTTCACCACGCCGACAGCATGATCACTCCACCCATTGCCCGAGTCGTGTGGTGTTACGGAGAATGGCAGGAAGCGTATGCAGCAATGCCCCACATCACGTTCGTGGAAGGCCTACCCAACCTGGCCGATTTGGAACCCGACACCTTGGTGGTTCTGGATGATCTCATGGCGGAGACGGATGCACGGGTCACCCAACTCTTTACCAAAGGCAGCCATCATCGACGGCTCAGCATCATCTACATTGTGCAGAATCTGTTCAGTAAAAACAAAGAACATCGGAATATCAGCTTAAATGCCCACTACCTGGTGGTCTTCAAAAACCCGAGAGATACCACTCAACTGCTGCACCTGGCGAGACAGATGTATCCCGGCCGCACACCGTTTGCGTTGGAAGCCTTCAAAGATGCCACAACCCCTCAGCACGGGTATATGCTCTTCGACCTCAAGCAAGCCACCCCCGACCACCTTCGACTACGGACCGGCATCTTTCCCGGAGAGACCCACCACGTGTACATGCAAAAATAATGTAAAGACATCCACAGTGGCGCCTCCAGCTGGGGTTTGTGTGTTTGATGATGGGGAATAATAAAAAGAATGAATACCACAGCAGGGTTGACTTTGTCTGTGAGGTGGATAAAAAGGGCAGAGTTGTGGGTTCTAGCATTAGTTGTACAGGATGTCTGCGCGAGTACGGAAGCACGCTCCCACGCTCCGTGTATTGAAGACGGCCCACCCGAGTTGGTTCGAACCATTGTACGCGGTGCGGACCCTGACCTTGTACGCTGTCTGTGCGAGATCGGGTACAACCTGTTAAAAGGCAACGTACCACTGACTCCGGCTCAGAAGACCAAGTTGGCCAAGCATAAGACAGGTCTCCGAACCCTAATCCACAAGCGGGTCCCTCAAACATAAAAGAAAAAGGTGTTACAGAAAGGCGGCTTTCTCGGGGCCATCTTAGCACCGTTGGCCGCTTCCGTGTTGGGTCCAGTATTGGGTGGACTCTTCGGCCGACAATGAACTACACGAAAAAAATGGTCCTCGTCGAACCACGGTTCCTGCAAAACCTCCAATCACCCTACCCTGTCCCACCTACGGTGAAGACCATAAACAGCCTCGATGGAGAGATGCAACAGATCTTACAGAGACCGGGGTTAAGCGACAGTGAGAAAGTACAACAGTACAATGAGACGCTTCAACGGTACATGACGTTCATGGACCAATACAAAACCCTGTCTACCCCAGCAACAGCAGCACCACCACCACCACCACCACCACCACGTGACAGACCGCTGACCTCAGCACCGCTCCAACAGCCGGGTGAGGTAGCCCCCACAGCTCCACAGTGGGTGGAAGACGAAGTGCTGAAGAGTGTACCTGCCTCGTTCGAGAAACAAGCTGGCCTGGTATTACAACGGATGAAACAGAATCCTAACATGACTTGGAATGATAAAGGCGAACTCCTGGTACAGAATCAGGTGGTCCCCGGGACCCACATGACGGATTTAGTGAATGATCTGATACGTCAACGCAGATCGCACACCGATCCTCGAGGATGGGAGGTCTTCGCTCAAGGCTTGAAAGACATGCATGTACCACAGGAATTGGTGGGGAACCCCCACCGCTGGACCTTTATGCAGCAAACCCAGCAATCGCCGAGTCGTGCACCACGACTCTCACCACAACCTTCTTGGGAATCCGAATGGGAACCGGAGTCACCCCCCAAAACTCCACCACCATCACAACGGGCACCTTCTTTTCAGACCTTTCAAAAACCACCCTCGATCAGGACACCCCACATCTCCAGAGCCGTGACACGTAGCAAGTCAACGCGACGAACACGACGCCGGACACAACCGCCCAAGGCCTGGAAGACCTATTAAAACCAACAGCAGCAGCAGGACACCTCAGTCGCCATGTTTTACCTGACCCTACCCAGTAACAGTTCGCTGGATGTGTTTCCTGACAACACCGTGGCCAAGTACGTCACCCAGTTACCGCAACCGTTACATTTACCTGGCTGGTGGGAATGTGCCCTCGTGGATATCCAATACCCTTACTCGTGGTACAACGTGCGAGCCAATGAAGTGTGGTACGAGGTCACCTACGAAGGCAAAAACACCCGGCTCACCCTGCCCGAAGGCCAATACGATACCCCCCAAGAGTTCATGGGTGGGCTGTCAAGACTGATGCATGATAAGGCGCTACGGGGGGTGACGGATAGTGCAACACGCCTGATAGCCTTGCGCTTCAAGAGAAACGTGTTCTTCGATGTCAACGCACACAACGACAAGGCACAGCTTACCGTCACCGATACCGTGAATGTGAAACTCAGTCCTACACTACAGCAAATGCTGGGTTTCGATCTACAGGCGTTCGCTGGTCCCAACCAACACCATGGCGAGATGCCGATGGATATGAAGTCGGGTATGTACGGACTCTACGTCTACTCGGACGTGGTGGACAACCACATCGTGGGCGATATCAACACACCTCTGTTACGGGTGGTCCCCATTAAAAAGAAGTATGGAGGTCAAGTCACCCACAGTTTCAACCATATCATGTACCTGCCCGTACGACATACCGATATCAACACGATCACGGTGGATATAAGAGATGACACGGGACGAGCGGTGGCATTCGAACGAGGAAAAGTAGTGCTGACACTTCATTTTCGACAAGCACGTGCTCCCCACTTTGCATAATGAAAGTACCTTACGAGTGCGATGCACGCAGCTATACCGACTATTATGTCCAACAGGCCGGGGGTGGCTTTCCGGTATTTAGCGGTGCACGCATGCAACGAGGACATGGACTGGGGAACATACTCGGCAGCATTGTGAAAACGTTCCTGCCCTTGGTGACGCGTGGGGTGAAAGCAATCGGCAAACAAGCGGTACGACGGGCCAAAGAAGCGGGAGGCGTCTTGGTGGCCAAAGCACAACGCACCGTAGGGAATAAAAGAGCTGCCCCACCGAGACCACGCACCAGTCGACGACCGACCCAGCGACGACGCACATCCAAGAAGACAAAGGATATCTTTTCTTAAAACATGTCCTTAATCCACGCCGAGTCCTGCCCCTCCACCAACAGTGAATTTGATTTGTGGACCGCGCCGCCCACACAAACCAGTGTCGAACAAGGATTATGGGTGGAGCATCTCCCGCTCTCCAGCATCAACGAAACCGGGCCCATCGAGTTCACCATCAGTAATGCGGATACGGCCTAAGTGGATTTAGCCCATACCTACTTGTATGTGAAAGCCAAGGTGGTCAATGGAGCTGGCACCAGAATCGCTGACCAAGCAACAGTGGGCCCGACGAATCTCTGGCTGCACTCGATGTTTCAGCAGGTGGATATTTTTCTCAGCGACAAACTCATCAGTGACTCCACCAACACGTACCCCTATCGAGCCTATATCGAGACACTGTTGTCGTATGGCCGAGAGGCTAAAAAATCTCAGCTGACAACCGCTTTATTCTACAGGGACACAGCCGAGCACATGGACACGGCGGACAATGGGGGATATAGCAAACGGAAGGCTTTCACTGCGAACAGTGCCTCGGTGGATATGATGGGTCGACTGCATGCAGACATGTTCATGCAAGACCGGTACCTCTTGAACAAGATCCCCATCAAAATCCGACTGATACGGGCGCCTCCGACCTTCGCCTTGATGGCCACTACCGTAGAGGGGCATGTAGCGGACTATAAGATTGTCATCCAAGACGCAGTCCTGTATGTCCGAAAAGTGAAACCGAATCCAGCCGTTCAATTGGGACACATGAAAGCCTTGGAAACAAAACCAGCCCAGTACCCTATCCGACGTGTGGAAACCAAAGTGTTCTCTGTGCCTGCTGGAAATATGGGCGCCAACAAAGAAAACCTGTTCCTGGGGGAACTACCCAAGCGATTGATCCTGGCCTGTGTGGAAAATATCAGTTTCAGCGGAGCCTACCCAGAGAATCCGTTTGACATTTCGGCATCAATTTTGTGGCCCTGCATGTGGATGGACAACAGGTGCCAGCCACGGCCTTAACCCCGAACTTTGGGCGGAGGAATTTCATTCGAGCCTATCAGAGCCTGTTTGCAGCCACCGGTCAAATCAACCAGGACGAAGGGAATATGATCAGTCGGGAGGACTACGCGAACGGATACACGTTGTTCTGTTTCGATCTGACCCCCACCTTAGAGAACGACCATCAGCTGGCCCTAGCCAAGCAAGGCAACTTACGGTTGGAAATCCACTTTGCACGAGCCCTGGCGACCACCGTCAATGGGATCTGCTACGCCGAGTTTGACAACATCATTCAAGTGGACAAGGCGCGCAACGTCCTGTGTGACTTCTCCACCTAACATGGATACAGACCAGATAACCACCGTGCTGGAGAATGACCCAGAGACACGTAGGGTCTTTCAAGGGGCGTTCGCCCGAGATGTGTTTCCATTAGACCGTATGTATCCGGCTGCTTACGTTCTCAACACGGACCCGATGGATCGACCCGGTGAACACTGGGTGGCCGTGTACTTGACAGAACAGCAGGGGGAATATTTTGACCCGTACGGTCTGCCACCCCTCCATCCCGATTTAACAAACTTCATGGATCAAGGCACAGAGACGTGGTGTTGGAACAGTCAAACGTTGCAAAGCCTGACCAGTGGCGTGTGCGGACAATATTGCTTGTTTTACCTGTACCATCGATGCCGGGGAAGACCCTTATCTACTATCGTACAGATGTTTGACGAGTACCCCAGGCCGAGGACCGCGATGTACTCGTCTATGACTGGGCCGCCCATCATTTCAATGTACAAGCCCTGTTCTGGGCTTGAATTCTTTCAATGTACACACGCCCGCTGTTCTGGGCTTAAGTTTAAAAGCCCCCTGTTCTGGGCTTCAGTTCTTTCAATGTACAAGCCCCCTGTTCTGGGCTTCAGTTCTTTCAATGTACAAGCCCCTTGTTCTGGGCTTCAGTTTTCACGTGGTTGTTCTCACGTTGTTGTTGTTCACTGAATAAAAAATGAGATCTCACCAAAACACCCTGTCTTGTGTGTTTTATTCATAATGCATAAATGCCCAATGTGGAGATTCAGTCAAACTGAAATCAGTGGTGTAGGATGGGGCCAAAATGTAACCCATCAAGTTTAGAATGCAAGAGCACTATAGTAAAAAATAGAGAGTCAATGAAATCAGCCTACAGACCAAGTACGTGTTTTTGGTCTAGGTTTGGAGCGGGCATTTCATTGAGGTACGTGTATACGGTGAGTGAAAAGACTCGTCCAACACGTATAGATTATGTTGATGACTATAAGTTCTAGGTAACCCATCAAGGTTGAATGCAAGAGCACTATAGTAAAAATAGAGAGCCAATGAAATCAGCCTACAGACCAAGTACGTGTCTTTGGTCTAGGTTTGGAGCGGGCATTTCATTGAGGTACGTGTATACGGTGAGTGAAAAGACTCGTCCAACACGTATAGATTATGTTGATGACTATAACTTCTAGGTAACCCATCAAGGTTAGAATGCAACAGCACTATAGTAAAAATAGAGAGCCAATGAAATCAGCCTACAGACCAAGTACGTGTCTTTGGTCTAGGTTTGGAGCGGGCATTTCATTGAGGTACGTGTATACGGTGAGTGAAGAGACTCGTCCAACACGTATAGATTATGACTATAAGTTTTATGAGCATAAAGCATGAAAGTGGCTTTGAACACCGTATTAGTCAATCAGTGGCCTAGAATGGAGCCAAATGTAACTCATCCATGTCCAGAAAAACATTACCCGTGTGTACAAGAACCCAGATGTAGGCGCGGACGTCAGCGAAAGCACACCGTGAATACCCCAATTCGATTGGCTGATTGTTCGATCGCTGATTGGTTCTTTTTCTCGACCGCTGATTGGCTCTTTTTCTCGACCGCTGATTGGTCCAAATGGAACTGCCCATCTTTCCCAGGTTCATCTAGAATCCCCCCTTTTTTTTTTGTGCTCAAGCTCTGACTATAGCGATACCGCAACATTTTCTCATTGGACATTGGACCGTCTGACCTGGAGGTGACC
>JAVTVY010018032.1:0-76055 GCA_036873755.1 Hanleya hanleyi
ACTGACCTTGGACCCCTGCGCTCAATTTTTAACCGGTATTGTTAGCGCGCGCATGGGCCAAAGGTCAGTTCCGGTCACGTGAACGGAAGCGGAAATTACCTCACAGAGGTCATATGCAAATTATTGAGGTCAGCAGGTGTCCAAAACCCGGCTGTAAGATGGGACCCGGATGTAAAACCACAGTACCCGGATGGAAGACGGAGGAACGACGGGAAAAACCGACTTGGAAACCCGGATGTTGACAAGATCCCGGATGTAAAATCCACAGCCCACATACACACACACACACACACACACACACACACGCGCGCGCGCAATGCGGCTCAGTTGTACACCAGTACACCAGTCTCGATCCTCGACTTGGGGTAGAGTGTGCTAAAAATAGATCACAAGCTAGCGTGCTATAAAAGGGAAGCGGCCCGGCCGTTTCATCAGACACTCTGTCAACCGCCAAGATGTTCACTTGTACTACGTGCTCGAAATCATTCACTCGTCTGCACGACTTGCGCCGCCATGAGGCTACCAAGCACGAAGGAACCGCCCGGTATAGCTGTACGATGTGTACACTGTCGTTTCAGCGCCCGGATCATTTACAGCGCCACACACGTGCACGCCATGAAGTACCCAAGCGTCCATGCGAAGAATGTGGTCGGCTTTTCAAACTGACCAGTCAGTTGCTGCGACACCAACGCACACGACACCCTGTTCCGCAGCCACGTTTGCTGGTAGAGAAGCCCGTAGGCACCAGCATCGAGACAGAGGGAACTCCCACCCATCGCATGAGGGCCGATGATGATGATGTCGCCCTAATTCAACAGTCAAATTCCGACGACAAGACCTTGAGCCAGATTTTGTACGACGTAGAGGGCAAAGTACACTTCGCGGACGAACCCATAAATGTTCGTAGCGATCTGTTACACGACGATCATCCAGTGAGTGACATCTATCGGCGCCATTGGCCCATGATCCGGCACTGCTTCCACCGTCATCGCCCTATTCAAGATATCTACAATTTCCGACTGACCGACCTCGCCCATCTACGCAGCTACGTGAAAGCCATCTTCAACGATCAAACTACGGCCTTCAAGTTGAATCTGGCGTTTGGTTATGTGCTACAGCATAAGGAGGAGGCAGACCAAGTCCGATACTTTTACCCGAGCAGTAGCATCCGGGTGTTTGACCAACCCGTTACCATCACGGATAAGACGTCGCTAGAGACGATGCTGGAGAAACTGGACACCGTAGATCCCTTGGAATGGGCCCAACAACAACGCCCCAACACCCAGTGGGTCGTAGAGAGGATGACCAATGTCACGTTTTTCGTCACCAAGCTGACCGACTACACCATAGGCTGAATGCTTCACCCATGCACTGATGAAAACCATAACATGCCATACATACTCTATATGTCTATACGCTGATCGTTGACGGCGGCAACGCTAGGTGGTGGTGGTGGTGGTAGTGGCGGTGGTGGTGCTGTGAGGATAATAAAACGTGTATTACGCAATGTGCCTGTTGGTGTTGATGTCTCTTGGTTGTGTTTATATTGAATGGATCTGAGCATATTGATGCAATGAGAGGAAGTTTTCGGAGAGAACGTAATTCGACATGGTGCACGATTGAACTCAAACACAAACACATACACGTACGCAATGTGGCTCATGAAAAACCTGGATGCAAGTTGAGGACCCGGATGTAAAACCACAGTACCCGGATGGAAGACGGAGGAACGACGGGAAAACCCCACTTGGAAACCCGGATGTTGACAAGATCCCGGCTGTAAATTCCACTACCCCCCCCCCACACACACACGCGCGCGCAATGCGGCTCAGTCGTACACCAGTACATCTCTGTCCTCGACTTGGGGTAGTTGAACTGAGTGTGCTAAAAATAGATCACCAGCTAGCGTGCTATAAAAGGAAAGCGGCCTGGCCGTTTCATCAGACACTCTGTCAACCACCAAGATGTTCACTTGCACAACTTGCCAGAAGCAGTTTACTCGTCTAGACAATTTACGTCGCCACGACACGGCCACTCACAACGACGGACTGTATACTTGTATAACCTGCGCACGGTCATTTAATCGGGAAGATGCTTTACTGCGCCATGAACGTTCAATTCATGGGCCACCCAAGCGTCCATGCGAGGATTGTGGTCGGCTTTTCAAACTGACCAGTCAGTTGCTGCGACACCAACGTTTGATTCATGCCCCGGTACCATGGCATGAGCGACAACTTCCTACTGAAGAGGAGCCGCGGAAGGTCAGACCCAGTGAAGATAAGCCCGGGGAGATGAACGCCACTGGTGATGCGATGAAGGAGAGCCCACCTATACCCACAGTTCAGAATAGCCTGGATATCCAGGAGGACCCCAGCGTTACGGTTTCGAGTCATACGCCTGACAACATCGAACATTTTCTGGGCGATCTCTTACAGGACAACCATCCAGTGAGTGACATCGATCGGCGCCATTGGTCCATGACACGGCACTGTTTCCACCCTCATGGCCCTATTCAAGATATTTACAATTTCCCACTGACCAACCGCACCCGTCTACGCAGCTACGTGGAAGCCATCTGCAAAGATCAAACTACGGCCTTCAAATTGAATGTCGCTTTCGGGTACATCTTACGTCACAAAAAGACGGACCAGTTACGGTATTATTATCCCGGCAATAATATCTATGTGTCTGACCAGCCGTTCACCATCATTAACCGAAGGTCACTAGAGACGATGCTGGAGATACTGGACACCGTGGATGCCTTGAGATGGGCACATCGTCAACGCCCCAACATACAATGGGTGGTAGAGAGGGTAACCAATGTCACGTTTTTCCTTACCAAGCTGACCGACCACCGCCATCGGTTGAATGCGTCACCCGTGCACTGATGAATACCATAACATGCCGCACATACTCTCTATGTCTACATGCTGATGGTTGACTTGAGCTCAGTAAACAATTGTACCTAATGTGACGGTGCGTTAAATAATAAAACATGGTGTTTGATATTTCAATTTGTTTTGCTGTGAACATACTAAACATACCCAGGGCGGCTCCCCCAGCCTGGGTATGATGTAACATTGGGGATAATAAACTATATAAACATTGCTGAACTTAATTTGTTGTTATTCACGACAACCGCTATCCGATTGTATAATACAGAACATATATGGTACAATACAGGAAACATATGGTATAATACAGCACAGATTGAATACAGGACAGATACTGTATAATACAGAACATATATGGTACAATACAGGAAACATATGGTATAATACAGCACAGATTTGGTACAATACAGGACATATTTGCTATAATACAAGACAGATATTGTATAACACGGGACAGATATTGCATAATACAGCACAGATATTGCATAATACAGCACAGATATGGTGTAATTCAGGACAGATATGGTATAATACAGCACAGATATGGTATAATAGAGGGCAAATATTGTGTAATACAGTACAGATTTGGTATAATACAGGACATATATGGTACAATACAGGACAGATATAGTATAATACAGCACAGATTGGTATAATACAGGACAGATACTGTATAATACGCATGACAGATATGGATGGTCCATCTCTACACCAAATACCCCCGTGCACTGCCCCAAAATTCTCACTTTCGCTACTACTCGTTTTGATGACGTCACCGATGACGTCAAAGATGCTGTGAACATTCCTCAAATCGGGGTCTACACCCCGAGAGCTACAAGATAACACCTCCCACGACACAATCGGACCAAGGATGGTCCATCTCTACCCCAAATACCTTCCTGTACTGCCCCAAAATGGCCACTTTACGTACTACAACCAACTGCGCATGCGCAGATTGACGCGACTTGCACTTAAAAACACGCCATTCTGACTCTACCCCACACAAGCTTCACTTTGACACCTTCCACGACCCATTCGGACCCATAGCGGTCCATCTCTACCCCAAACACACACCCACATACCCCCCAACATGCCTGCTTTCTATACTACGGCCAGACTGCGCATGCGCAGACTATTGAAAACGGACGAACCATTAGTCGATACATTACAAACTCCACGGGAGCTTCAAAATAAGACCTCATACGACACCATAGGATCATAAGGGGCTCACCTAGACCCCAAAACGTTCACCCCGTATGGGCCTATACCTCCATAGCCATGCAGCATAGGCCTATGGGCCTACCCAGGCCTCGGTGAACTTTTTCCAAAAATTTCACCGCTTCGCTCCGGGGCCCTTCCCATCGTGTTCTAAATGACGAGACGTGAAAAACAAATCCAAACAGCCCATATCACAATGAACGTATGTGAATTTCGCAGGTTGAACCTATACCCCCATATAGCTAGCTAAATAATATATAACCCTCAAGAGTATGAGGGCTATAGGTCGGCCCCAGTCACCTCCAGCGAGGGTTTTAGATAATTTTATTACGAATAACCCACCTCTGAAACTGCCGAACATCTAATCTCTATCCCCTCCTGCGCACTATTTTAAAATCTTGTGCACTATTGTGAAATAGTAACGAATATATCGCCGTCTGAATTTTCCAGTCGACTTCCACTTTAAACGCGCCATGTTAACCATATACAGTGACGTCACCAACATGGCGCGTAGCGAGTTGAAGTTTTCGACTGGAAAATTTGGACGGCGATATATGCGTCACTATTTTAAAAGATTTTAAAATAGTGCGCAGGAGGGGATACAGATTAGATGTACGGCAGGTTCAGAGGTGGGTGATTCGTAATAAAATTATCTAAAACCCTCGCTGGAGGTGACTGGGGCCGACCTATAGCCCTCATACTCTTGAGGGCTATATATTATTTAGCTACCATATAGCCAGTATGGGACTATATGGGCTATATGGTACTTTTCCAAAACTTTCACCGTTGCGCTCCGAGACCCTTCCCATCGTGTTCTAAGTGACGAGACGTGAAAAACAAATCCAAGCAACCCATATCACAATGAACGTGTGTGAATTTCCCTATATACAGGCCTACCCGGTACTTTTCCCCAAAATTTCACCGATTCGCTCCGGGACCCCTCCCATTGTGTTCTAAATGACGAGACGTGAAAAAGGAGACCCCACAACCCATATCACAATGAACGTGTGTGAATTTCCCAGGTTGAACCTATACCCCCATATAGCCAGTATGGACTATATGCAGACCTCGGTGACTTTTTCCAAAAATTTCACCGATTCGCTCCGGGACCCTTCCCATCGTGTTTTTCTTGGTGAGACGAGAAAAACGAGACCCCACAAGCCATAGTAAAGCCCACGAAAAAATTGACCACCCCTCCCCCCATATAGCCAGTATGAGCCTATATACAGACCTCGGTGACTTTTCCCAAAAATTTCACCGATTCGCTCCGGGACCCTTCCCATTGTCATTTTCTTGGCGAAACGAGAAAAACGAGACCCCACAAGCCATAGTAAAGCCCACGAAAAAAATTGACCATCCCCATACCCCATACAGGCATTTTCCCTTATATTGTATAATACAGACCCCTATTGTAGGGGTAAAGTCCGTGTTCCGCTTTTTATAGTTTCGGGAAAAAATCCTAATTTTACATGCACCCACCCCATTGACTTGATAGGCAGGCCCCGATAAGCCCGGGGACCGATATTAGCCCTTTTGGCTAGGGTTGATAGGGGTTTTCCCCTATTTTAGGGGTAAAGTCCGTGTTCCGCTTTTTATAGTTTCGGGAAAAATCCTAATTTTACATGCACCCACCCCATTGACTTGATAGGCAGGCCCCGATAAGCCCGGCGACCGATATTAGCCCTTTTGGCTAGGGTTGATAGGGGTTTTCCCCTATTTTAGGGGTAAAGTCCGTGTTCCGCTTTTTATAGTTTCGAGAACAAATCCTAATTTTACATGCACCCACCCCATTGACTTGATAGGCAGGCCCCGATAAGCCCGGGGACCGATATTAGCCCTTTTGGCTAGGGTTGATAGGGATTTTCTCCTAGTTTAGGGGTAAATCCGTGTTCCGCTTTTTATAGTTTCGGGGACAAATCCTAATTTTACATGCACCCACCCCATTGACTTGATAGGCAGGTCCCAATAAGCCCGGGGACCGATATTAGCCCTTTTGGCGAGGGTTGATAGGTGTTTTCCCCTAGTTTAAGGGTAAAGTCCGTGTTCCGCTTTTTATAGTTTCGGGAAAAAATCCTAATTTTACATGCACCCACCCATGACTGGATGCCCCTTCACGAATGCTTCACTTTGATACCTCACTCGATCCAATCGGACCATGCAGCGTATTTGAAGTCTGGGGACTACTTTTTCTCCGCGGAAGCTTTTTCCCGCGACCGCATCACCGCCAGACCGCATCCCCGCGGATGAATACATGCCCAGGGGCATTTGCGTACACTTCGCCATCCATAAGATGGCTTGCGAATCGTGTGTCTCCATTATCGCGGAGCGATATCCGGTGTTTTACCGGATTCTGTTCGGCCTTCATCCGGCGGAGAACAGACTCGAAAACTCTGATAAATTACAGGTTTTCATACATACCCCGGAAACAGATATTGCCTGGGCTTACAAAATATATAGGTATAAATAACTTTCGTATCATCCAAGAGGTGTGGTAGATCTGTAATTTTGAACAAGTAGATCATCACATGACTCGAAAATGGCGGGTTACGTTGGGGTTACGTCGGTAGACTTTAACTGATTGGCTGACGAAGTCACGTGGTATTGATTTCTGGAAATTCTCTCTAGCAGTTACGGAAAGTAGTCTGAAATGGATACACACGATCCCAGGGTCAGTCTTACCGCGTATAGATGACCGAGATGGTTACAGGTTGGCCCAGGGGCCCTTTGCCGGAACTATAGTCACCCAGAGTTACCTCCCCCTAGATTGGAACTCTTCTGTGCTGGAGGTAGTTTTTGGTCTCTTGGCCTGGTGGCGCCCCCTCCTCCACGTGACCTCCACAAAACAGAGTTATTTCCCTGGAAAATAAGGGCCTTCGTGCGCTCTACCTACTACTCATATAGTACTCACAAACAGATCGGAATGGGTCTGAATTCGACTTCGATCAATCTTTCGGTGCGAAAGAAACGGAATAAAACTACTGTAGACTTAAAAATCAATCTAATAGATAGTAAACTAATATGAGATTATACCCTACAGTCAAATTATGGCTAATTCATTTAATAGTGGTATTCCGAATCACTTTTCAAAACTACATTTCTCGGATTGCTTAAAGTGGGAGATTTGGCCTTAATTTTAGAATAACATGTCTGCTTTCTTTGTACGTTGACTTTATTCAATTGAACAGGGATATTTGACTACTGTGGCTAACTTTCGCATAACTTTGGGAAGAAGCGAATCACACAATCTTGTATCAATATGAAGCATACGTGAGGGAGTATCCAACGGGCTGGGTGTGACGGGCTAGGGGAGCCCCTAATGGGCCGATTGGGTCGAGTGAGGTATCAGTGTGAATCAGTCGTGAGGGAGCATCCACCTGGGCTAGTGTATCGTTCGTTGGCAACATTCTGCGCATGCGCAGACAGGGAACTGTGGGAAAGGGGTATGGAAATAGACGTTTTGGGGTCTAGGTGGGCCACTAGTGGACCGATTGGATCGAGTGAGGTATCAATGTGAAGCATGCGTGAGGGAGCATCCACCTGGACTAGTGTGTCGTTCGTGTTCGACGTTCTGCGCATGCGCAGACAAGGAATTGTGGGAAAAGGGTATGGAAATAGACGTTTTGGGGTCTAGGTGAGCCCCTAATGATCCTATGGTGTCGTATGAGGTCTTATTTTGAAGCTCTCGTGAGGGAGCATCCGCCTGGACTAGTGTGTCGTTCGTGTTCGACGTTCTGCGCATGCGCAGACAGGGAATTGTGGGAAAAGGGTATGGAAATAGACGTTTTGGGGGTATAGGTAGGCCCCTAATGGTCCGATGGAGTCGAGTGTGGTATCAATGTGAAGCATATGTGAAGGACCATCGGACTGGGTGGATGTGACATAAAACTGACGTCATTCTGCGCATATGCAGTATACCAAGTATATGGAAATAGACATTTTGGCGCCGACATGGGTCACTATTGGTCCGATGGAGTCGCATGAGGTCTTATTTTGAAGCTCTCGTGAAGCAGCATCCGACTGGACTAATGTATCGTCCGTGTTCAATAGTCTGCGCATGCGCAGTCTGGTCGTAGTATAGAAAGGAGGCATTTTGGGGGTGCGTGGTGGTGTGTTTGGGGTACTAAATCACTATGGGTCCGTGGTTGTGGTTTGGTGGGTCTGCGCAAGTGTGTGACGTCACTTCCGGTTTCAGTAAAACTACCTCCGAACCCAGAAGAGTTACAATTTTCCCTTAGACGTCCGGATTTTCAACATCTAAGTTTTCCCCGGCCCGGCCCGCCCCGGCCGCAGCGCGCGCGGGTTATCCGACCGCACGCGCGCCCTCGGGTTAAAGGGAAGTTTCGGAAGTGTGCAAGGGCAATATATCACATCAGGGTATATATTTCATCCAAGTATAACGGATAACGGTTGTCGTGAATAACAACAAGTTCAGCAATGTTTATACAGTTTATTATCCCCAATGTTACAACATACCCAGACTGGGGGAGCCGCCCTGGGTATGTTTAGTATGTTCACAGCAAAACAAATTGAAATATCAAACACCATGTTTTATTATTTAACGCACCGTCACATTTAATGTTTACTGAGCTCAAGTCAACGATCAGCATGTAGACATAGAGAGTATATACGGCATGTTATGCTATTCATCAGTGCAAGGATGACGCATTCAGCCGATGGGGGTGGTCGATCAGCTTGGTAACGAAGAACGTAACATTGGTGACCCTCTATACGACCTATTGTGTGTTGGGGCGTTGACGATGTGCCCATCTCAAGGGATCCACGATGTCCAGTTTCTCCAGCAGCGACGCCCGGTTAATGATGGTGAACGGTGAAACACATGGCTGTTATTACTGGCATAATAATACCGTAACTGGTCCGTCTCTTTGTGACGTAAGATGTACCCGAAAGCGACATTCAATTTGAAGACCGTAGCTTGGTCATTGAAGATGGCTTCCACGTAACTGCGTAGATGGGCGAGGTGGGTCAGTGAGAAATTGTAGATATCTGGAATAGGGCGATCACGGTGGAAAACGTGCCGTATCATGGGCCATTGGCGACGATAGATGTCACTCACTAGATGGGGGTCCTGTAACAGATCGCTAGGAACATCCACTGCATCTTCCAGAAAATGTTCGATGTCGTCAGGTGTATGACTGGCAACAGTAATGCTAGGGACCGACTGGATATCTAGGCTCTTCTGAACTGTGGGTATAGGCGGGCTCTTTGTGATCGCATCACCAGTGGCATTCGTCTCCCCGGGCTCATCTTCACTGGGTCTGACCCTCCTGGGTGCCTCTTTAGTGGGAAGTTGTCGCCCAAACCGTGGTGATGGACCATGAATCAAACGCTGGTGCCGTCTTAACTGACTGGGTCGTTTGAAGAGTGGACCACATTCATTACATTCTTCCGTCGCGCCCTCGTGGAATGAGCGTTCGTGGCGCAGTAAAGGATCATCCCGATTGAATGACCGTGCGCAGGTTATACAAGTATACCGTGCATCGTTGTGGGTGAAGGCCTCGTGGCGTCGTAAATTATCTAGGCGAGTAAACTGCTTCTGGTAAGTTGTGCAAGTGAACATCTTGGTGCTGTTTCGTGCCATATAGGCCTTCTCCTCCATGATATCTACCCCATGTGTTTAGTAATTATGTTTTCCACCATGAGAAGATCACGTATATCGGCCACATGCTGCATCTCATCAACGATATGGATACGGTGCTGCAGAAGCTTAGCTCAGTGGGATGGCTTCATGGCTGTTGGCTCCACTGGTAAGGCAAGTAGCTCTTCTCGTCAGATAGGCTCCGGCTGGTGAGGTTGCACTGGTAAGGCTCAGGCAAGTAGCTCCTCTCGTCAGATAGGCTCAGGGTGGTCAGGCAGGCTCAGGCTGGTCAGGTCAAGCAGGCCAGTGAATGCAACAATGCCCTAAAAATCCCCACTTTTATACACCTACATAGAAGTACTCGGAAGCTGGCGCGGACGTCACCGAAAATCCACCCACATACAACTCATCACATACAGTCGCCCCCTCAAGACCCTCATACATACCCGGATGCAGGCGCGGACGTCACCGAAAAAACCCACCCACATAAAACTCACCACATACAGTCGCCCCCTCAAGACCCTCATACATACCCGGATGCAGGCGCGGACGTCAAGTGCCCGGATGAAGACACGGACGTCAGCGAAATTGTAGGGGGAAAACCCCCACAAACAGGTCAGTACATGTATTCCTATCATGTTTCCTACTGGTTCCTCCAGCGTGGATGTGCTGTGATGGAGGGGCTAATAAAAGGATTGACATGTAATCTTTGTTGTTGTTGCTCTCTTTTTGGACTAACCAATCAGAATAGTACGTATCACGGACTACACCCGTAAAGCTACGTATAAGCGCGCATGTGTGACATGGTCTATAAAACACGTCACTCTGGATCCCACACCCCCATTCCTACGGTTGCAGAGCCATGACGGACACCCATCCCTATGCGACACGCATTTTACAGCATGCGACCGTGGTTAATTCACTCACGGGTTACCGAGCAGTGGTTCGGTCCATGTTTGGAGATGGCGACGACAACGAGGGGCGACGCCAGTTCCTGAAAGAGTTCACAGAAGCGGTCCTCGACAGAGTGCACACGGTGGAGAGGTGTGCTATCACTCACCACTACTGGACTATGACAGCCATCCTTGATGCCCGGACTATGGACCACGAGCGCTCACGCCGGAACCAGCGACGGCTCGTTGGCCTAGTAATGATCTTTGCTCTATTGACCCGGACGCTGTGGAAATGACAACGACAGAAAAAAGAACGGCTCTTCAGAGCCTCCACAGATGCGCGTATGTGCAACCGATATATACGAGGGGTCAATCATGTCACTGAGGGACCTGACCATAAATACGAAAGACAGTCAGAGTGTGTGTCATTCACCGTTCGTCATTGGGTCAACCATGTCACCAGTCCTACGCGCCATCCTTCCCCTTACTACCCGGGTGGGGTTACACGTCTATGAAGATAAAATCACCCTTGTGGAAGACCGTGGAGATGTTTGCTGGTCGCGCGCTGAGACCGTATCGAATACGGTTACGCTACACCGTGACGGCTGGACCAAATTTAAACGGGTGTTGAGTGGTGAGCTCGACGGAAACCTCATCCACATAGACAATGCCATCTACGTACACCGCGGACCCTTCTTCCCACGCCTGGGCCGTTACCAAGACCCTACGCGAGGCTTCACCCTAGACCCCGATCTGTGGACAGCCTTCGAGAAAGTGGTGCCTATCGTGGACCAGCTGTTTACACCGGACGAGCGGTCAGCTGTTCAGTTGGAGTGGGCTCGTGCCCTGAGAGAAGCGGCGGCAGAACCCAATGAACACATTTCTAGCAATGAAGCGGAGGCAGACGACGATACCATTGATTATCCGGCTAGGCTCAGTCAGCCCAGTGACATGACCACCCGATCCTTTGATCTCACGTCATAGAGATATCATTCATGGGATGTTTCTTTGTTTATAGAGTTGCTTGAATTTCTTATTAAAAATATTTATGTGAAATTTGGCAACACAAAATATCAGCAGCATATAGGTATTCCAATGGGTACTAATTGTGCACCCCTGTTGGCTGACCTGTATCTGTTCTCTTATGAATATGACTATATGCAGGCGCTTTCAAAAACCGATCCATTCAAAGCCCGTTCCTTCTCATTCACCAAACGCTATATAGACGATCTTCTCGCTGTGGATAATCGCTATATAAATGACGCAGTGAAGGATATATATCCGCCTTCACTGGATTTGAAGGAAACTACAGACAGCCCTACAGGCACATCATATTTAGATCTATATCTCTATAGAAATGAAGCGGGCATTCTCTCTCGTCGACTTTATGACAAAAGAGATGATTACAATTTCGATATCGTGAACTATCCCTTTCTGGACAGTAATATTCCAGTGGGACCTGCATATGGCGTATACATATCTCGCTTAGTAGCATTTGCTAGATCCTGTGTTAAATGTGACGATTTTAATCAACGTCACAAAACATTGTTACAGAAACTTATAAAACAGGGCTATTCCACCAAACGCCTTCACTCAAAGTTTCTCAAATTTGGCGATACATATCGCATGCTGATAATAAAATACGACCGTAGCGTGCAAGATCTATGGCGCTACGTTTCTTAACTTGTGTCTAATTCCGCTTAACCCGGGGCTAGGGGCCGTATGAACCCATGTACTTCAAGATCCTCATGGTACTCATATGAACAGTCACAATCAAAGCGTGGCTGAGATCATTCTTTAGATGACGACTTTACAACGAATTATGGATTAAGAATACTGATCAGCGATACGGATTTGATATTTTTGGAACATCATGATGTCTTGCCGGCATCATTGAAAACTGTTGACCGCTTCTCTCTTGCAGGAAACAAGCCTATGTTTATGTATACTATGATTGTCTTTTTGAATTTGGTGCTAATACTATTATATGGAATATGGAATAGGTCTTTGGATTATAGACGCGGATATTCTCTAATGGACGACGGCTGAATTATGGATGACGGACTAGACGCTTGTAATAAACTTTTTCTTCCCTATAAATACGAGAGACAGTCAAATCTGGTACCATTCACGTACTGACCATGACGGAGCATATAATACGGGCGCTTCTCAGCTTGACTCCCGATGTTTTCCTGCACGTTTATGCGGATAAGGTCGATATCATGGAGGAGGTGGGCGACATCTGTGATGCAGACCCTACACAACCATGCCCGGCTTACATTCGTCTGTCCCGGGAGGGCTGGACCCAATTCAAACGGGTATTGTCTGGTGAACTGGACGACGACCTCATCAACTTGTGTCACGATATGTACATCCGACGCGGCCCTTTCTTTGCTCAGTTGGCTCGGCTAGATGGGGGTACAGTGCATTTTACCCTCCACCCTGTTCTATGGTCTGCATTGGAAGATGCCGTGGTAGATGTAGATCAAGTGCTTACGGAGGAAGAGCGGTCATCAGACGAGTTGGACTGGTCATTTACCATGGACAATGTGCTGGCAGAAGTCAAAGAAGAAAATCAGAAAGAAACTCCGCCCCAAGATATACCCGTTATAAATAAACGATAGAGCCAGGGTCCATCATCATTTGTCACCATGAAGAGCTGGGAGAAGGTGTTGGATAACTTATACTACAGTCCCGACAGTCCGGCGGCCTATAGTGCATTGTCGGCTCTCTATCGAGCGGCCAAACCCCAGGGGATACAACGAGATTGGTTAAGAAAACAAGACACGTATACCTTACAGCGAGCTGCCCGTCGCCATTTTCTACGGAACCGGGTTATCGTTGAAGGACTAGATGCCCAATGACAAGCCGATTTGGTCGATATGAGCGCCCTTGCCAAACACAACGATGGAAATCGGTATATCTTGATGTGCATCGATATCCTGTCGAAGTATGCGTGGGTGGTACCCATCCGGACGAAAACGGGGGCGAATCTCATAGCGGCGTTCAAGGACATCTTCAAGACCGGGCGCAAACCCTTGTATTTGAAAACCGACGAAGGCACGGAATTCCACAACAGACCGTTCCAACAGTTTCTCAAAGCCCAGAAGGTGTTTTTCTTCCATACGTACAACGAGACCAAGGCTTCCGTGGTGGAAAGGTTCAACATGACATTCAAAGGCCGCATGTATAAATATTTCACCTATAAGAATACAAGGCGGTACATCGATGTTCTCCTGAAACTTGTGAGTGGTTACAATCGAGCCTATCGCCGGAGTATAGAGGGAGCCCCCATTACCGTGACCCAACGCAATGAAGTCCGGCGTGTCTTGTACCCCAGGCAATCGCAGCGAACGCCGAAGGATGTGTTCGAGGTCGGGGACGCTGTACGGATCAGTAAAGTCAAAGGTCAATTTGAGATTACGAGAATTACAGCCTGTGGTAAAAACAAAGCAAGACTACTACACGGTGGAGCAGGTTTTGAAAACGGAACGTCGACGTGGCAAACTGTTTCGTTTCGTCAAATGGCAAGGCTGGCCCAGTTCCTTCAATTTCTGGGTCGCTGTCAACCAGGTGAAACGGCTATAAAGCCAGACATTCGTCAGGAAGCTCCTTCAATACGCCGACAGCATGGTCACCCCACCCATTGCCCGAGTCGTGTGGTGTTACGGAGAATGGCAGGCAGCGTATGCAGCAATGCCCTACATCACGTTCGTGGAAGGCCTACCCAACCTGGGCGATTTGGAACCGGACACCTTGGTAGTTCTGGATGATCTCATGGCGGAGACGGATGCGCGGGTCACCCAACTCTTTACCAAAGGCAGCCACCATCGACGGCTCAGCATCATCTACATTGTGCAGAATCTGTTCAGTAAAAACAAAGAACATCGGAACATCAGCTTAAATTCCCACTACCTGGTGGTCTTCAAAAACCCGAGAGATACCACTCAACTGCTGCACCTGGCGAAACAGATGTATCCCGGCCGCACACCGTTTGCGTTGGGAGCCTTTAAAGATGCCACAACCCCTCAGCACGGGTATATGCTCTTCGACCTCAAGCAAGCCACCCCCGATCAACTTCGACTACGGACCGGCATCTTTCCCGGAGAGATCCACCACGTGTACATGCAAAAATAATGTAAACACATCCACAGTGGCTCCCCCAGTTGGGGTGTGTGTGTTTGATGATCGGGGTAATAAAAAGAATTAATACCACATCATGGATGACTTTGTCTCTGTTCAATATTCAGGAGGTAGGTAGATAAAAAGAGCAGAGTTGTGGGTTCTGGCATTAGTTGTACATGATGTCTGCGCGAGTACGGAAGCACGCTCCGACGCTCCGTGTATTGAAGACGGCCTCACTCGAGTTGGTCCGAACCATTGTACGCGGTGTGGACCCTGACCGTGTACGCTGTCTGTGCGAGATTGGGTACAACCTGTTAAAAGGCAACGTACCACTGACTCCGGACAGAAGACCAAGTTGACCAAGCATAAGACAGGTCTCCGAACCCTAGTCCAGAAGCGAGTCTCTCAAACACAAAAGAAAAAGGTGTTACAGAAAGGCGGCTTTCTCGGGGCCATCTTAGTACCGCTGCCCGCTTCCGTGTTGGGTCCAATATTGGGTGGACTCTTCGGCCGACAATGAACCACACGAAAAAAATGGTCCTCGTCGAACCACGGCTCCTTCAAAACCTCCAATCGCCCTACCCTGTTCCACCTACGGTGAAGACCATAAACACCCTCGATGAAGAGATGCAACAGATCTTACAAAGACCGGAGTGAAGCGACAGTGAGAAAGCACAACGGTACAATGAGACGCTTCAACGGTACATGACGTTCATGGACCAATACAAAACCCTCTCTACCCCAGCACCACCACCACCACCACGCGACACACCGCCGACCTCAGCACCGCTCCAACCGCCGCTATTACTAGGGGTACCACCCACAGCCCCACAGTGGGTCGAAGACGAAGTGCTGAAGAGTGTACCTGCATCGTTCAAGAAACAAGCTGGCCTGTTATTACAACTGATGAAACAGAATCCTAACATGACTTGGAATGATAAAGGCGGACTACTGGTACAGAATCAGGTGGTCCCCGGTACCCACATGACGGATTTAGTGAATGACCTGATGCGTCAACGCAGGTCGAACACGGATCCTCGAAGATGGGAGGTCTTCGCTCAAGGCTTGAAAGACATGCATGTACCACAGGAATTGGTGGGGAACCCCCAGCGCTGGGCCTGGATGCAGCGGACCCAGCAATAGCCGAGTGGCCCACTACCTTCTTGAGAAGCCGAGTGGGAATCGGAGTCACCCCCCAAAACACCACCACGACGGGCACCTTCTTTTCATGCCTTTAAAAAACCCACCCTTGATCAAGACACCCCACATCTCCAGAGCCGTGACACGTAGCAAGTCACCGCGACGAACACGACGCCGAACACAACCGCCCAAGGCCTGGAACACCTATTAAAACCAACAGCAGCAGCAGGACAGCTCAGTCGCCATGTTTTACCACACTCTACCCAGTAACAGTTCGCTGGATGTGTTTCCTGACAACACCTTGGCCAAGTACGTGACCCAGTTACCGCAACCGATGCATTTACCTGGACGCTGGGAATGTGGACTCGTGGATATCCAATACCCTTACTCGTGGTACAACGTGCGAGATGGTGAAGTGTGGTACGAGGTGACCTACGAAGGCAAAGACACCCGACTCACCCTCACCGAAGGCCAATACGATACTCCCAAGGGGTTCATGCAGGGGCTGACAAGACTTTTGCATTATAAGGCTCTACGGGAGGTCACGAATGTTTCAAAACCCATCAAAACCTTTCCCTTCAAGAATCACGTGGACTTGGATTACAACGCACACAACGACAAGGCACAGATCATCCTCACCGCCAACGTGAGTGTCGTACTGAGTCCTATTCTACAGCAAATGCTGGGTCTCACTCACTCGACCTACACGGGTCCATCCGAGGACCATGGCCAGATCCCGATGGATATGAAGTCGGGTATGTACGGACTCTACGTCTACTCGGACGTGGTCGATAACCACATCGTAGGCGATATCAACACACCTCTGTTACGAGTGGTCCCCATTAAAAAGACATATGGAGATCAAGTCACCCACAGTTTCATCCACATGCTCTACCTACCCGTACGACAAACCGACATCAACACTATCACGGTGGATATAAGAGATGACACGGGACGACCGGTGGCATTCGAACGAGGAAAAGTGGTGCTGACACTTGATTTTCGACAAGCACGTGCTCCCCACTTTGTATAATGAAGGTGCCTTACGAGTGCGATGCACGCAGCTATATGGACTATTATGCCCAACAGACCGGAGGTGGCCTTCCGGTCTTTAGTGGTGCACGCATGCAACGAGGACATGGGCTGAGAAACATACTGGGGAGCATCGTCAAAACGTTCTTACCCTTGGTGACGCGTGGGGTGAAAGCAATCGGCAAACAAGCGGTACGCAGTGGACTGCAAGTCGCCGGTGATGTCTTGTGGGGTACGGCACCCAAAGAAGCCTTGAAACGACGGGTCAAAGAAGCAGGAGGCGTCTTGGTCGCCAAAGCACAACGCACCGTAGGGAATAAAAGACCTGTATCACCGAGACCACGCACCAGTCGACGACCGACCCAGCGACGACGCACATCGAAGACCCAGGATATCTTTTCTTAAACATATCCTTGATCCACGCAGAGTCCTGTCCCTCCACCAACAGTGAATTTGATTTGTGGACCGTCCCGCCCACACAGACCAGTGCCGAACAAGGATTATGGGTGGGCATCTCCCGCTCTCCAGCATCAACGACACATGGCCCATCGAGTTCACCATCAGTAATGCGGATACGGTCTATGTGGATTTAGCCAATACATACTTGTATGTGAAAGCCAAGGTCGTCAATGAGGATGGCTCCAGAATCGTCGACCAAGCAACGGTGGGCCCGACGAATCTCTGGCTGCACTCGATGTTTCAACAGGTGGATATATTTCTCAGCGACAAACTCATCAGTGACTCGACCAACACGTACCCCTATCGAGCCTACATCGAGACGCTGCATCGTATGGACGAGAGGCTAAAAAATCTCAGCTGACAGCCGCTTTATTCTACCAGGACACAGCCGAGCACATGGGCGTAGAGAACGACAATGCGGGGTATAACAAACGGAAGGCTTTCACCGCGAACGGCGTCTCGGTGGATCTCATGGGTCGACTGCACGCAGACATGTTCATGCAAGACCGGTACCTCTTGAACAAGATCCCCATCAAAATCCGACTGATACGGGCGCCTCCGAAAGTGAAACCGAATCCAGCCGTTCAATTGGGACACCTCAAAGCCTTGGAAACAAAACCAGCCCAGTACCCTATCCGACGTGTGCAAACCAAAGTGTTCTCTGTGTCTGCTGGAAATATGAGCGCCAACAAAGAAAACCTGTTCCTGGGGGAACTACCCAAGCGATTGATCCTGGCTTGTGTGGAAAATACCAGTTTCAGCGGAGCCTACCCAGAGAACCCGTTTGACTTTAAACATTTCGGCATCAATTTTGTGGCCCTGCATGTGGACGCACAACAGGTCGCAGCCACGGCCTTGACACCGAACTTTGGGCGCGCGAATTTCATTCGAGCCTATCAGAGCCTGTTTACAGCCACCGGTCAAATCAACCAGGACGAAGGGAATATGATGAGTCGGGAGGACTACGCGAACGGATACACGTTGTTCTGTTTCGATCTGACCCCCACCTTAGAGAACGACCATCAGCTGGCCCTCGCCAAGCAAGGCAATTTACGTTTGGAAATCCACTTTGCACGAGCCCTCCGGAGCACCGTCAATGTGATCTGCTACGCCGAGTTTGACAACATCATTCAAATGGACAAGGCGCGCAACGTCCTGTGTGACTTTCCACCTAACATGGATACAGACCAGATAACCACCGTGCTGGAGAATGACCCAGAGACACGTATGGTCTTTCAAGGGGTGTTCGCCCGAGATGTGTTCCCATTAGACCGTATGTATCCTGCTGCTTACGTTCTCAACACGGACCCGATGGATCGGCCCGGTGAACATTGGGTGGGCGTGTACTTGACAGAACAGCAGGGCGAATACTTTGACCCGTACGGCCTGCCACCCTCCATCCCGATTTAACAGACTTCATGGATCAAGGCACAGAGACGTGGTGTTGGAACAGTCAAACGTTGCAAAGCCTGACCAGTAGCGTGTGCGGACAATATTGCTTGTTTTACCTGTACCATTGATGCCGGGGAAGAACCGTATCTACCATCGTACAGATGTTTGACGAGTACCCCAAGGCCGAGGATCGAGATGTACTCGTATATGACTGGGCCTCCCATCATTTCAATGTACAAGCCCCGTTCTGGGCTTAAGTTCGTTCACGAAAAGCCCCCTGTTCTGGGCTTAAGTTCTTTCACGAAAAGCCCACTGTTCTGGGCTTAAGTTCTATCGATTTCAATGTACAAGCCCCCTGTTCTGGGTTTCAGTTTTCACGTGGTTGTTCTCACGTTGTTGTTGTTAGTTATTGTTGAATAAAACACAAAATGAGATCTCACCAAAAAAACCCTGTCTTGTGTGTTTTCTATATGAGCATAATGCACGAAGGCTATAAAAGACATGTGGGGATTCGGTGAAACTGGCTTTGAACACTGTGGAGAAAGTAGGCAATCAGTGGCCTAGGGTGGAGCCAAATGTAACCCATCAATGTCCAGAAAACATTACCCGGATGTACAAGAACCCGGATGTAGGCGCGGACGTAGGCGAAAGCATTCTAGTACCCGGATGTAGGCGCAGACGTGAGCGAAATTCTAGTACCCGTCCATTGGTTCTTTTATCGATCGCTCATTGGCTCTTTTTCTCGACCGCTGATTGGCCCAAATGGAACTGCCCATCCTTCCCAGGTTAATTTACAATCCCCTTTTTGTGATCAGGCTCTGTATATCGATGCCGCAACATTGTTGCCGAACATTGCCGAAAGGGAGTCCTTTGACCTTTTGACCTGGATGTGAAATTGACCTTTTGACCCGAAATTCACCCGTGCACTTCCGGTGATGCCGCACAGGCGTGCGGCCGGATAACCCCCGCGCGCGCGAGCTCGCCCGGATAACCCGCGCGCGCTGCGGCCGGGCCGGGCCGAGCCGGACCGGGGAAAACTTGGATGTTGAAAATCCGGACCCTACGTCTAAGGGAAAATTGAAATTCTTCTGGGTTCGGAGGTAGTTTTAGTGAAACCGCAAGTGACGTCACACACTTGCGCAGACCCACCAAGCACAACCACGGACCCATAGTGGTTTAGTACCCCAAACACACCCCACGCACCCCCAAAATGCCTGCTTTCTATACTACTACCAGACTGCGCATGCGCAGACTATTGAACACGGACGATACATTAGTCCAGTCGGATGCTGCTTCACGAGAGCTTCAAAATAAGACCTCATACGACTCCATCGGACCAATAGTGACCCATGTCGGCGCCAAAATGTCTATTTCCATATACTTGGTATACTGCGCATGCGCAGAATGACGTCAGTTTTACGTCACATCCACCCTGTCCGATGCTCCTTCACATATGCTTCACATTGATACCTCACTCGACTCCATCGGACCATTAGGGGCCTACCTATACCCCAAAACGTCTATTTCCATACCCTTTTCCCACAATTCCCTGTCTGCGCATGCGCAGAACGTCGAACACGAACAACACACTAGTCCAGGTGGATGCTCCCTCACGCATGCTTCACATTGATACCTCACTCGATCCAATCAGCCCACTAGTGGCCCACATAGACCCCAAAACGTCTATTTCCATACCCCTTTCCCACAATTCCCTGTGTGCGCATGCGCAGAATGTTGACAACGAACGATACACTAGCCCAGGTGGATGCTCCCTCACGACTGCTTCACATTGATACCTCACTCGACCCAATCGGCCCATTAGAGGCTCCCCTAGACCCCAAAACGTCTATTTCCATACCCTTTCTCTACTGCGCATGCGCAGAATGACGTCCGTTCCACGTCACACCCAGCCCGTTGGATACTCCCTCACGTATGCTTCATATTGATACCTCAATCGACCCAATCGGTCCACTAGCGGTCCCTACAGATTGCCGAACATTCTCACGAAAACCCACGGTTTTGGGACTACTTTCGGACCGCGGAGGCAGACCGCATCATCACCAGACCGCATCACGCCCCATTCACCCAGACCGGAAATGACGTCATACCTGCGCACAACACTCCTGTAAATTATTTTGACACAATGATTAACATCGATAGTTAAACTATATGGAAAATTTACTAACATCGCCAGTTAAACTTTCTTGACACAATAACTAACATCGCCATTTGAACTGTCTTGAAACAATGATTAACAACGTGATTTAAACTATATTAAAACAATGTTAAACAATCTTGAGACAATAATAATGATAATGGTCATCCCTTGGTCAACCATCATTATTGGTCACCCCAAACTTGTCATACCAACAACACCGGTCATCCCTTGGTCAGTCATTAACATTAGTCATCCCAAATTTCTAAATCATATAACACTGGTCATCCCTTTGTCAACCAACAACATTGGTGACCTCAAACTTGTCAAACCAACAACACTGGTCTCCCCTTAGTCAGCCAACAACATTGGTCACCCCAAACTTCTAAATCATATAGCACTGGTCATCCCTTGGTCAACCAACAACATTGGTGACCTCAAACTTACGGAAGCGTATTAGTGCCAGTGTAAAAAAAAAAAATCCGAGATTTATCTCCTAATTAGGACATATTATCTCCTAATTAGGAGATAATTATATCCTAATTAGGACTTATCTCCTAATTAGGAGATAATAAGTCCTAATTAGGAGATAATAAGTCCTAATTAGGAGATAATTTTCTCCTAATTCGGAGATAATTTTCTCCTAATTAGGAGATATTAAGTCCTAATTAGGAGATAATAAGTTCTAATTAGGAGATAATTATCACCTAATTAGGAGATAATAAGTCCTAATTAGGAGATATTAAGTCCTAATTAGGAGATATTAAGTCCTAATTAGGAGATAATATGTCCAAATTAGGAGATAATTATCACCTAATTAGGAGATAATTCTCTCCTAATTAGGAGATAAGAAGTCCTAATTAGGAGATATTTTTCTCCTAATTAGGAGATATTATGTCCTAATTAGGAGATAAATCTCGAAAAAAAAAATTTCACACTGGCACTAATACGCTTCCGTACAAACTTGCCGAACCAACAACACTGGTCATCCCTTAGTCAGCCAACAACATTGGTCACCTCAAACTTGTCAAACCAACAACACTGGTCATTCCTTGTTCAACCAACAACATTGGTCATCCCAAACTTATCAAACCTACAACACTGATCATTCCTTGGTCAACCAACACTGGCCACTCCAAACTTCTCAATCCAATATATATAACTCTGGTCATCTATATTGGTCAATCAAAACATTGATCATCCCAAACTTGGCAAACTACGACACTGGTTAACCCATACTTGGTCAACAAACTAGAGCGGTGAGCTACCAATATTGTTCACTACATGGACAGTTCACAGTGAATGAATAGCAACCAAACAACATTGAATAAAATTATGTTTAGTTTTGTTGGAAATCAGTGTCAACTCGACATTCCGTAGGCTCCGTAACCATACTCATCCGAGACTATGCAACCACAAATCTTGTGAATGTGAAGTGCCGGAGTGCGACTAACCACACTACAACTGGTGGCACCGCAGTGGAATTATATTGGAAAATGGACCTTACATGAACAGAAAATGAGGGCTTCACGCTTTTCTCCAACAGAAATAGAAGACAACTCTAGTGGTACGAAACCAATGGAGATACACATCACAGGGACTCGTAGTTGGTCGGTTATTAATTATGATATTAATATTTATATAGAGTAGGAGGAGAGTATATATAAATATTAATATCATAATTAATAACCGACCAACTACGAGTCCCTGTGATACACATACATGGTGAGGATTTTTATGAGTTGAAGTTAAATTGTCCTACAACTGAACACCTTATGCCCCTTCCTTAGAAATGATAGACAACCCAAGTATCTTCCTCGAACCGGATTCATCGTAGGAAACTAGCCTATATTTATGTAATGATGTTATATGAATTAGGTCTTTCGATTCTGGACGCGGAAATTCTTTAATGGACGACGGCTTAATATTGAATAACGGGCTAGACGCTTGTATTTGGAGAGTCGCTTGCCTTCCATCTTTCAACTTTTTGTCCCCCGCCGCAACGCGGCCGGCGACTTTAAAATGGTTCTTGCTTCTATGTGTCCGTGCATGCACGGACATGTCCGTGCAAATACTTCGTAAGCAATAACTTCTAAATGCTTTGTCGGATCCTTCCGAAATTTGGCATCTGCATTCTTTGCGACAAGACGTCTCTTGGTATTACGTTTCAGCAAGATCCGCCTGTAGGTGGCGCCACTGGGTCTTGTTCCAATCTTTAGTGCATGTCCGTGCATGTCCGTGCAAATACTTCGTAAGCGATAACTCCTAAATGCTTTGTCGGATTCCTCCGAAATTTGGCATCTGCATTCTTTGCGACAAGACGTCTGTTGGTATTACGTTTCAGCAAGATCCGCCTGTAGGTGGCGCCACTGGGTCTTGTTCCAATATTTAGTGCATGTCCATGCAAATACTGCGTAAGCGATAACTCCTAAATGCTTCGTCGGATTCCTCCGAAATTTGGCATCTGCATTCTTTGCGACAAGACGTCACTGGTATTACGTTTCAGCAAGATCCGCCTGTAGCTGGCGCCACTGGGTCTTGTTCCAATCTTTAATGCATGTCCGTTCATGTTTGTTCAAATCCTTCGCGAGCGATAACTTTCGAACAATTTGTCGGATTTTTTCGAAATTTGGTAAATGCATTCCCTGCGACAAAACACCGTTGGTGATGCGTTTCAGCAAAATCCACCCGGAGGTGGCGCCACTAAAGTTCATTCCATTATTCCATGCTGCAAGTGATAACTTAGAAACACTTGGTCGAATTTCTTTGAAATATCCTACATATGTACCTTTCTGGGTAACATGAGAAACGTTGCGGCTCATCGGATTCTTCTCAAATTTGGCATGCATTTACCATGCCAGGAGCTGTTGCTTGGGATTGCCTTTCGCTCACTTGCACTCACAGGTGGTGCCACCTGGTGGCAACATCACAAATTCGTTTCCGGGTAATAACTTGAGAACTGACCATCGGATTCTTCTCAAATTTTGTATGAATGTACCGTGACATAAGATGTCGCTTGATAATGCATTTCACTGACTTGCGCCTAGAGGTGGCGTCACCTGGTGTCAAAATCTAAATTTGGTTTCTGGGCAATAACTTGAGGACCCTCATCGGATTCTTCTCAAATTTGGTATGCAGATGTCCCCACGATACCATGTTCCTTGGGATTGTATTTTTCCCGCTTCTGCCTACAGGTGGCGTCTCCTGGTGGAAAAATTTGTTTCCGGGCAATAATTTGGCAACTGCTCATCAGATTATTCTCAAATTTTGTATTCATATGTGACCCGCCCCAAATAACATGAACACCGGTGGGCATCTAGTACCGGCAATAACTTGAGGACCCCTCTTCAGAGTCTCAAAGTTCATATGCCGATACCATGACATGAGATGTCATTTGGGATTGTGTTTTGCCTGCTTGCACCTACAGGTGGTGACTCCTTGTGGCAAAGTCTAAATTTGGTTTCTGGGCAATAGGTTGAGGATGCCTTCATATTCTTGTCAAATTTAGTTTGCAGATAATATGCCATGAGTTGTCTCTTGGGGTTGCATTTCGGTTACATAATTTTCATGCTACATGGTAAAGAAAATATATTACAGTAGCAATCAACATTCAGTCAGCCATTCGGAGTTGATCTCAAAACCTGGGAAGGTGGAAAGACCCCTCTGCTTCTTACGCCTGTGAAGTAGCTGTTGCCATCCTCATGAATATCTTCTGAAACCGACCGCGCTTATAAATATTGCTGCCATTTTGGCGGGGGACCTAGCATCCTCTGGCTGCTTGTTCTAGGAGAAACCGTCATAATTTCACCAAACAGTGAGACAGTGATAACTGGTAATATCTATGACGATCCCTCGACTATCACGACTGGTGTGATGGAAGTCAGTGAAACTTTTGCTCAATCCAAGGGCATGATGATGGCCAAAACTGTTGTAGATAAGTACAGGCTGTATTCTCTCCATCTTCTCTAGCCAAGTCGACGTACATCACGTTGCTCTGTACATTGCGATGTAGTTGACTTGGCTGGTGAAGATGTATTCTCTCAAGAGCGGCAAAGTTTGACGACAAACCAAAGACCGTATACAAGGACACACACACAGTAGACCCCTTTCATGAAATAATTTACGAGTTCTTTACCGGTAAACTAATGTCAGACCTGACGTCTGTATCAATTTTACTCTGTCACACGGAGACATTTTGTCTCAGTGAAGTACCTACGGATCCGTAAAAGGGCTTTAAAAAATGTTCCCATGTCCCTTTTACGGCTCCGTAAGTACCGATGACATTCATTGATGTGTTTTCTAATTGTGGGACTTGTGTTAAGCTGCGTTAGACTAATCAGCGTTGATCACGTTTTAGGGTGTCCCAGATATATGAAAACCGGTCCTCGCGAGAGCTTAAAACTGCACACATACCTTCAGCTGATCACGTTACGATTTCTGAACACATTGAGGAATACAACGTGATTTTTACGGAAGCCTGTTGGTTTAAATAATTACCATATTCACACGACAAACAAAAACGTGCTCCCTCGACCTGGTGGAAATATTCATTTTAATGAGTAGGATGTAATAGCAGTCATAAAATATTGATCTGAACACCCCTGTTGAACTGAATGGAATCGACCAGAACACATTGTACGGATACAACCGAATGGATAATGAGCATGTTGCATGCGACAGTTGATCTAGAAGTTCACCTTTTTATATTGACATATATAAATTTAACCGCGTTATGTAAAAGTCCATCATGAACAAAGTACAGTTCACCCCTTTCATAAAGTGCGTTACTTGATCTTTTATATTTGACCTAAAATCGTCAAACGCGTCTCTCGTTCAGCGATATGTTCTCCTTCTAGGACAACGAGTTCACATGAAAGGAAGGTACAGAGAGAATTGGTCCAGCTTCCGGACAAATGTCTGCGTCTCAATGTCATTGAATGTCATTAGTCGTCCAATTGAGTCCTGAATCTGTGCCATTAGCCCCACGTCACTAATTCTTGTACCTTTTAACGCAGACAACTCAGGTTATATGCATGTGCTTTTGATCTGCTTACTTTCACACAAGGTCAAATTAACCCACTCACAGAGATCGGTGAAGCTGAGCGAAAATGTACAGATAAGCAACTTTATGCAATGGATGATAAAATAGAACTGCTGATGGATACTGTTGGCCAGCGATCGGTTGGTGGGGGGGGATTCTGGTTCATTCCTCCTCCGCTGATATTTAATGAGTTTAGGACTTGAATATCATTTTCTCTCTCAAAAGCTGTGACGGAAATATTGAATGTATGCGTGATCAATAGGAATAGTGTGATTGTGCAAAGTTGACACCTTAAAACAATATCGGCCAACATGGACTAATTAAAATCCGATTTCTGAGTGCTGATAGGGGATCATTATCGCGAAAATGGCTACATGTCTTAGAGGGTCGGCCAGTCTACTAGATCGATTTTGACAGCTACAACATATATGTTATGTTCCTATGGGAATATTTCAAGATCCGTTGTATTCAGTAACTCTCAATCAAATTTGAGATCGAAGGTCATGCTCCCGGTTCGATATTCAAGTAGTAATAAAACGGCATCTTCGGGCCTATTTAGGGGCAGGTAACTGTTGTTTGGCCTTTTCGTGGCGGCTTAGTGGCGGGAGTTATTTCACCTGATCCGGTGACATCACCTCCGGTTCAAAGATCAATTCCGGTCATTTCAGGGTCAAAGGTCATTTCCGAGTCACGTCCGGGTGGCGGGACTTCCGGTGTCAATCTGCGCAGTCGGGCAGTAGTAGAATAAAGGCATTTGGGTGGACGTTTTGGGCTAGAGGTGCATTATCCGTGGTCCGAATGGGTCGTGTGAAATATCAGTTTGAAGCACTCATCGAGTAGCATCCGACTGGAGTGGTGTGTAGTGGACTTCCATCAACCTGCGCATGCGCAGTCAGAAAATAATAAAAATTAAAAAATTTACATGTAATTTTTACATTTTTAAACTAAAACTTACCTTACTGACATATGCGTTCGTGTGCAAACACGGATTAACAAATGAAGAAATTAAAACAATAGCACAGTTCATTTCCCGCCTAATCACCCACGCCAGCACTCAATCACAATAGATCTCCACTTCTTACGCCTAGATGTAAAGATCCCAAGCGGGGAGGTCGGGTGGGCCCATTACTCTGTCAGTAAGGTAAGTTTTAGTTTAAAAATGTAAAAATTACATGTAAATTTTTTATATTTTTTACACAGTAAAACTGACCTTACTGACATATGCGAGAATCCCATAGCAGGACGGAGGGAAGTGAAGGTGACGGTGACTAATGGCGTGAGGATTAGACGGATGCCAGCATGAGACTTCATGCTGCCCATAAAGCTTAAAATAAGCATGGACTTCCATAAAGATTCAATAGTGACGGAGTCATATAACGGTATCGTAAACACTGTTACTATAGTAAGCCCAGACCTCCCAGGCTAATCGGTGTTGACATAATGGAAGTTATATACACGTCCCCCCCCCCCTTTTTTTTTAAAGAAAAGTTTTTATGTGGAAACGTGTTCTTACCATTAAAAACCGATAAAAACACACAGGTCTCTATAGTGTCTGTGTGCCGACCCGACCCCGGTGATCTGCTGCGCTGTCACAAGGGGTCCCAAGGAATATATATCGTCCTTGATGAGTGTCATATCCCTCAAGTATTATGATGCGACGGTTGTATGAGATCTCCAGTAACAGGCCCTCATAATGTCGGTTACTGACCTGTTGGTCCATAGAGGCCAGGACGCACCAAGCGCCCTGATCTCGTGTGCAGAGACTTTATACAACGCAGCCTGCATCGATGACACTCCATCGTAGGCTAACCTAATAGTTTTGGAGAGCCAAGAAGAGATAGTACTCTTTGATATCTCTTGTTGGCTCCGGGGACAAAATGGTTTAAATAATCGCCTTCGCCCAGCACGTAGTACTTTAGTGCGACTAATATATACAGTATGGGCACGAACCGGACACATTAGGTTGTCCGATTCTAGACCCGAGGAAAGGAAATCAGCTAAAGCTGGAACCTTAAAATCTCTAGAAGAACTGTCGTACAGAGATTGGTTCTTGGCAACAAATTCAGGAATGGTAGAAAGGACAACATAAGTCCATCGAGAATCATGCCTAATTTCCCTAGCATCCAGAGCGTGTAATTCCGACACGCGAGCCGCTGAAGCCAAAGCTAACAAAAACAATGTTTTGTAAGATAAAAATTTCAGATCGACCGTAGTTATATGTTCAAACGGATGTTCTGATAGACTCCGTAGAACTAATGCTAAATCCCATTTTGGAAGTTTCGGTACAGATACTTGTCTATCTATCATAAAAGATCTAACCAAAGAAGTTAGATTAGGATCAGAAGCAGGATTAACGCCCGTAGAAAGGTTAATAATCCTAGATACGGCCGATCTGTAACCATCCACATTTAATGGGGCTAGACCTCTGTCCTGAAACAGATACAAGAAGAAATCTGCTATCTGCTGAACAGAGGTAGCACGGGCATCAATGTTTCTTCCAGAACACCACTCATGGAAGACCTTCCACTTCCCTTGATAGCAAGCGGATGTGGAGGATCGAGTCGAAGCGACCATTCTTCGCGAAGCTTCCCTAGAAAACCCAACCTCAGAGAGCTGATTCCTGAGCACTTGCAGGCGTGCAGATAGAAATCCTGAGATGTGTGGTGGAAAATTGCTAACTTCGGTTGACGAAGTAGTTTTTCCCAAAGAGGTAGACGTCTTGGAATGTCTACCAGTAATTCCAGAAGGTCGAGAAACCACGGACGAGCTGGCCACCAAGGGACAATTAGATAAACGACACACGAATGCGCGCGTATCTTTTGCAGAACTAGTGGCAGGATTGACGGGGGAGGATAAGCATAGGCTATTAGACCCGACCAATCCTGCGACAGTGCATCGACTCCCACTGCTTGTGGGTCCACTACAGGTGACATGTACAGTGGGAGTTGATGATTCAGGTGAGTAGCGAACAGATCTATCTGTGGTTGTTCCCAAATCTGAAAGATTTGACGCAGAATGTCTGTGTGAAGCTGCCACTCCGTCGGTAGAATCTGCTGTTTTCTGGACAGTGCCTCGGCTAGAACATTCAGATGTCCTGGTATGTGTCTGGGACGAAGTTCGATTTCTTTCTGCCAACACAGGTGGTACAGAATCTCGGTCTGCTTCAGAAGTTTGGTTGACCGAGTTCCCCCCATCTTGTTGATGTAGGCTAGGGCAGTTGTGTTGTCCGTGGTTACCAGTACCGACTGACATTTGAGGTCGTGTATCAATGTGAGTATCGCCCGATTGACGGCAATGAACTCCAAAACATTGATATGGAACAACCTCTCCTGCGGAGTCCAAAAGCCTGATATCGACTTGGATCCGAGGTGTGCCCCCAGCCTTGCATCGAAGCATCCGTGAATAGCTGATGAGTAGCTTGAAACGGAAGTAGTGTTACACCAGGCATCACGTTGAGAGGGTCTAGCCACCACGATAGGTGATGTCTGACTTCCTCTGTGACAGGAATTTTGGGATTCCTGTGACTGTGTGGCCAATGATCATTTAAATATATCATTAGTGGCCGTAACTGTAATCGGTCTCGTGGAGTGACAATATGCCGATTACTGATGCAAACTGGATGGCAGTACGGCAAGAATGTCTGATGAACAAAGGTATGTCGTGACATATCTTGCGCCAGCGAACTTCCGGTGGCCGAGCAATGACCAATTTGGTGTCGTACGCCACGCTTAGGAAGTTTCGCTGTTGTGACGGCGTTATTTCCGATTTTTCCTCGTGAGGGAGATAACCCAGTAGTTCGAGGATGTGCCATACAAATGTTGTATCGCATCGGAGTTGTTGTCTGCACAGATTCCTGATAATGGAATCGTCTGGGTAGAAATGGTATTTGATCCTTCGACTGTGCAGTTATGCCGCCACTGGCTGAAATACCCTAGTAAAAACCCAAGGGAAACTGGCTAGACCGAAAGGAAGAACCTGGAAATGGAAACGGCGAGCGCCGACCATAAATCTCGGGTACTTTCGGTAACTTGGATGAATCGGGATGTGCAAGTAAGCGTCCCGAAGATCCAGAGATATTAACCATTCCCCTTGAACCAAGTCGGTCTTGATAGACCGGAAGGACTCCATCCGAAAGTGAGGGGGTTTCATCAGGAAGTCCTTGTTCAGCCTGCGGAGATTCATAATCATGCGCATTTCCGGTGTATCCTTCTTCGGCACAAGGAAAACCGGTGAATAGAACCCGGGGGACCGGTCGTTGACCGGAAGTTCTATTACAGCATGCTTCTGGATAAGTTTGTCCACAGAGGCCTGTGTTACCAGAAGATGTGCCTTCCGTATAGGTATACGGGAAGGCATTGGAGCAGCAGCAATGGTTGGATCCATTGAAAATTCTAGGGGATAACCGTATCGAAGAGTACGGACTACCCATGGATCCATCCCTAATGTTTGCCAATTCCGCCAAAATCCTTGAAGTCGTCCCCCGACCGGGAGACTGGATTTCGGCGGGACCGGAAGTTGAGGCAATTCGTGGGCCCGCCATGTCATGAGATTGACATGGCCCGAATCGTCACCGGTCCTGCTACTTTTTGCCACGACCTTTCCCTTTACCTTTACAGTTGGGATTCGTCTGGCCTTGCTGTTGTGGCATGCGACCAGCCGCCTGTGACTTCCCCTTTGGACCGGAAGCGGAAGTAGTCGGTCTAGGTTGCTTGGCTGGGGGACGGGAAGCTTCGGTAGAAGCACGTTTACCTGTCCCCACACCACCCGCTCTAGGGGGAGGATTAGGTCTAGCCTTCTCCACCGTATCTCTTAGAGACGGGATAATGCCATTAAACAACAGCGAAGATGCTGGCGATTGCTTCTTCAACGTACGAATGACTATATCTGGAGCGTAGTTGACCACTGATGGCAGGTAAGCCTGACGTCTCAAGTGGACAACCATCGCAGCATTGAACGCGGATAAAGCCATTGCATCAGCATTAGCTTTAGCAGCCACGTTCTGAAGATCCGCCAGTAATTGTAACTCATGGCTACTACTGGTTGCTGACTGTGAACGCGACAATCTGCTCAGCACAGTGGGAATGGCTATTAAAAACCAGTCCATGTGTGAGGCTATGGCTACCCCCTGTCGCGCAGCTTCTTCAATAATAGAAGATTGCCTATCAGTCAGCGGGATCGTGAGCTTGGATGGAACCTTATTGCCTTTGCATATGTCGGCAAGATCAGGTTCCGGTTCCGCGGCCTTGAAGTCATATGCCGAATCATGGATACCGTACGCTCTAGACATAGGCTTCTCCACAGGAAGTAGAGCCGAAGCGGAAGACGGTCTAAACAGTGTACGTTTTCCCGTTCTTGTAAAACGTTCCTGCATTGTTTTAGGCTGAGCTAAAACCGTCTCAAGAACGGAACACAATCCATATATGGCATCTGACGCAGGAAGTGACGACGTCTGCTTGGTAATTGTCGACGGAGCCTCTGCCATAGTATGGAGGCGAGAGGCTGTCGGCGGTGGGGGTCGTGACATATTAGGGTACAACTCATAGAGAGCTTCAGGTACCTCTTAATGTGAACGTCTCTCCGGATCATGATCAGTCATAATCCTCAGCGGATTGACGTTGCACGACCCCCCGACGTCTCATCGATGGGTTGGTAGACAAATCAATCGGGTCAGACGACGCTACCGGAAGCTGCGTCGAAACCGGATATGGGACCTGGGCAGTACCGGAAGCGGAAGTCAAAAGTTACCGGAACTGATCTAGCTCAGCTGCCTGCTGTTCCATCCTTTGCAGGATAACAGCAGACAGAGAACCATCATGAACCGGAACTCCCGTATTGATTTGTGGACTATTGGAGACCCGCCTATAAGGGGATGCAATGGGTCTACCCCATTGCATTTCCGGACGAACCGGAAGTCTCCACCCACCGGAAGTTGTCACAACGGGCCTCCTTATAGTGAGACCGGAAGGACGAAAAGTCGTAACCGGAACCCCGGAGGTAACCATACCGGAACCCGCAGGTGACCGGAAATGGCTGACAGGAAGTGGATAATGAGCCTTATATGGGTTTATGACACCCGACTCAGAACCATTCTCAGTCATAACTCGTTGTGACTGGAACAATGCCATTGTGTTTCTATTAACGCCCTGGGGAGCTAAGTGTGAAACTGGCATTGTTCCCGCAGAACAATAACCTCGACCCCCGGCGCTTGTCAACCCTAAGGTATTCAATTGCGGGAGGCTTAATCCTACTCGGCCTTGTGTGATAACGCCCGTATCTGGGGTATTACGCAAGGTCGTGGAGTTAACTCCTGGTAGGACCATGGATACATTGTCTCTATATCCACCAGAGGTTCTGCCTGCTCTGCTGAAATCAACAATTTCTGGTGCTAAACCAGAATTTGTCGCAGCACTACTTACCAAGCCTAAAGCTGCCCCTGGAGCAACAGGGAGTGAAGAAGTTGGTCCCCCACCAACAAACAACACCTGGGAATTGTACGATACCGGGATATTCCCAGCGGGAGTCCCATTAGCGGTATCATTCCCAACAGCACATACGGGCGTACGTTCGACGTCACCACTCCTTACGTGGTCCTCATTTCGGATTGCATCTCGACTTCCATGGGGGACACACTTTCGGGTAGATCTAGTTCCACTGTGACATCGGCTGATTCTCCCGTACCCTCCTCTAGAACGTAACCCAATACTTTTACCTGTTTCTTCTTTTTACCTGTGGATAAATCAGAAACAATAGTACTAGTGCTTGGCGAAGTACCTTTATCTAATAAAGAACGTAAAGGGCACGGGTGAAGAAGTTGGTCCCCGACCAACAAACAACACCTGGGAATTGTACGATACCGGGATATTCCCAGCGGAAGTCTCATTAGCGGTATCATTCCCAACAGCGCATACGGGTGTACGCTCGACATCACCGCTCCTTACGTATGGAGTAATAGTGGTCCTCATTTCGGATTGCATCTCGACTTCCATGGGGGACACACTTTCGGGTAGATCTAGTTCCACTGTGACCTCGGCTGATTCTCCCGTACCCTCGTTTAGAACGGAACCCAATACTTTTACCTGTTTCTTCTTTTTACCTGTGGATAAATCAGAAGCAATAGTACTAGTGCTTGGCGAAGTACCTTTATCTAATAAAGAAGGTAACGGGCACGTCCAAGGACTGCCAATCGATGTAGGCTTCTTCGCCGTCTCATTTACGGTAAAATGCGAGGGCGGAGTCATAATACTAGCCTCTGACACTAAACCAGGGGGAAGGGAACCCGCACGAGACCCAGTCATTAAACTTTTAAATAAATCATCGGGCCATTGTTGACACTCCTGGCATCTATGGTTACTGTCACAAACAATATGGCCGCGACATGCAAGACAAATTGAATGTAAGTCGGTCGTTGTTTTGGACTTTCCACAGACGCTACAGAACATAGAGGCCATTATTTATGTCGTAGATATACTCAAGAATACTTCCCAACTGATCTTTTCGTTGCTTTGTAGACTTGTAGATGATGTTTTCACTCGTTGTTAACGTAATATCCTTCCGTAAAACGTTGGAGCTTGACACACGATCTTTACAGTTGGCTAGCTAAGTAAAGAAGTGAAGATCTATTGTGATTGAGTGCTGGCGTGGGTGATTAGGCGGGAAATGAACTGTGCTACTGTTTTAATTTCTTCACTTGTTAATCCGTGTTTGCACACGAACGCATATGTCAGTAAGGTGTGTCTTACTGTGTAAAAAATAAAAGGGTGTTTGGGGTTTGGAGTATTGGGGTAGGGGTGGAAAGTTTTATCTCGTGGATTTTACTATGGGGTGTAGGTACTTGATTTCTCTGTCTCACGCTGTAGAATTCGATGAAATGAGTCCCGTGTACATTGGATAACTTTAGCTGAAAGTTATCGTGGGTATGTTCAGTGCATCGGCAGGTCTGATGTGGACGTTTTGGGTCGAAGTGGGCTATCCGTGGTCCAAATTGGCCGTGTTGGGTGTCATATTGAAGCTGTCGTAGAGTAGACTGGATGGGTGTATGGTGAAAATACGGTCCATCTGCGCATGCGCAGCAAAAAAAAGGCATTTGAATGGACGTTTTGAGGTAGAGATTGACCAACGTTGGCCCGAATGGGTCGAGTGAGGTGTCATAGTGAAGCACTCGTGGAAGAGCGTCCGACTGGATGGGAGTGTAGTGGAGTGAGTGGGTGAATAGGGTTTAACGTCGCTTTCAACATTTTTTTCAGCTATATCACGACGAGGAAGGGAAGGGAGGGGAGGGGGAGGGGCGAGGAAACTACTTGTAACAGAGCAGATCTAATGCTGCCATTTTATAGTGCTGTCCCACCGAAATATCATGCCTGAGGCAGACATGACACCCCACTCCGTCACATTATACTGACACCGAGCGAACCAGTCCGTGTTCTATCCTCTTAATGCTGAGCGTAAGCGAGGAAGCAACAAGTTCCATTTTTCAAGTCTTTGGTATGACCCGGCCTGGGATCGAACCCAGTACCTACCGCTTACGAAGCCGACGCTCTACCATTCGGAGTGTAGTGGAAATACCATCCATCTACGCAGTGGAAAAAGGCATTGCAGTGGATTTTTTGGGGTCGAGATGGACTATCCTTGCTCCTAATGGACCGTGTGGGGTAGACTAATGTGACATCATCAGTAGTAGAGAAAATGTATTTAAATTCACTTACCCTCTTAGCAGTAGAGAAAGTAGAAACCCTGTATATTTGCCCTATGGGCTTTGTGGAGACTTTTACAGTAACGCCTTAACGCCCTATCTCATCGCCTTATCTTAACGCCTTAACGCCCTAGTATAACGCCTTGACGCCATGATGCAGACAGATGAGAGAAGAAGTTCACAAGTTTTCATATAATTAATGTTGCCCAATCATAACCACGCTGGGAGGGCCGAGTTGGGTATGTTTACAATTCAAGTATGCTCTCGTTCAATCAGAAGCCACCTTTTGCAGGCCGTAGTAACATCGTTGAAGATGGCTCCCACGTAGCTGCGTAGACGGGCGAGGTCGGTCGGTCGAAAATTGTTGATATCTTGAATAGGGCGATGACGGTGGAAACATCGTCGGATCATGAATTAATGACACCGGCAAATGTCACTCACGGGATGGCCTTCGGGTAAGAGATCGCTGGGAGCTTTTATGGAGTCGTCCACGAAGTGTACTTTGCCATCCACGTCGTACAAAATCTGACCCAAGGCCTTGTCTTCGGAATCTGACTGTTGAACTAGGGCGACATCACCATCGGCCATAGTGCTAGGGGTGGCTGTTCCCGCGCTGTCTCGATACTGATGCCTCCGGGTTCCTCTACCTTCAAACGTGGCACGGGGTGTTGTGTGCGTTGGTGTCACATCAACTGACTTAGGCGTTTGGAGCGGTGACCACATTCCTTACATTCTTCTTGGCACCTGGCCAATGGAGTGAACGTTCATGGCGCTGTAAATGATCCGAACGACTGTGTACATATCGTACAACTATACTGTGCGGTTCCGTCTTGGTAGACTTGGTAGACTCATGGCGGAGCAAGTCGTGCAGACGAGTGAATGATTTCGTGTAGGTAGTGCAAGTGAATATCTTGGTGGTTGACAGAGTGTCTGCCGAAACGTCCAGGCCGCTCCCCTTTTATAACACGCTAGCTTGTGATCTATTTTTAGCACACTTCGTTCAAACTGGTCTAAAGCAGTACAAACCGGTATAAATCCATTCTTTTGCGTACACCATAACACAGCAACGCCCACCAACGCCTAGCTTAACGCTTCAAGACCCTGGTAAATCGCTCAGTAGCCCTGATGGTCTAGATTTCCCATGTCCGTCTCAACGCCTTAACGTCCTATCTTAACGCCATATGTTAACGCCCTAGCATAACGCTTTAACGCCAGATCGTAACGCCTTAACGCATTGTCACCTGTACAATCACACGTACATGCTTTGGACATTAGTCGCTGACCCTTGGTGAAAGTAGCGTCACCACGGGCAGTGACGTCTCCGTGTGGATGCGTGCTCACCTGGCGGTGCCGCGAGTGACGTCGTCACCGGAAGTTACGTCATCACAGGAAATTGCGTCATCGTACGCATGTCCGTTCACCTGTTGGTGCCGCCTAAATCCTGAAAGTAGAAATTTCAACTTAGTATCTCTAAATTTTAACTTAGTATCTCGGTGACGTCATGGCCGAGAGTGACGTAATCGTCGGAAGTGACGTCATCGCAAGCATGCGCACGCGACTAGTGGTACACTCACACCCGATGGGTACCCTATGCCATACGGGCTATATGGTACAGGGTGTACATCCAGGCGCATGCGCATGCGTGCGATGACGTCACTTCCAGCGATGGCGTTAATTCGGGCGTTGACGTCATTTACGAGATACTAAGTCGAAATTTAGAGGTACTAAGTCGAACTTTCTACTTCCAGGGTTCAGGTAGCCCACCAGGTGAGCGGATATGCGTGCGATGACGTCACCTCCGGTGATGACATCCCTTGTGGCACCACCAGGTGAGCACACATCCACACGGAGGCGTCACTCCCGGTGGTGACGTCACTTTCGGTGATGACGTCACTTTCGTCAAGGGTCAGGGGCCAGTGGCCAAAGCATGTGCGTGTGATTGACAATGCGTTAAGGCGTTACGATAGGGCGTTAATGCGTTATGCGAGAGAGAGAGAGAGAATTAGGGTTTAACGTCGCGTTATGCTTGGGCGTTAGGGCGTTAAGACAGTGCGTTAGATCGTTAAGATAGGGTGTTATGGCGTTGAGACAGGCGTTAAGGCGTAACGACGGGCGTTGACGGGCGTCACTGCATTTTGATGAATGAGTGTTAGACCCATCAGAGCTTCTGAGCTACTTCCCCAGGGCGTTGGAGCGTTAAGCTATGCGTTGATGGGCGTTACTGTGTTATGGTGTACGCATAAGAATGGGTTGAGACCGGTTTGTTCTGATTTAGACCAGTTTGAGCGAAGTGTTTCGTATCACCCAAGAGGTGTGGTAGATCTGTAATTTTAAACAAGTAGGGCATCACATGATTCGAAAATGGTGAGTGACGTTGGGGTTACCAACCACCTCGCTGGGGGTCTAATAACACCCCAGCCACCAGTCAGATTTTTGGACCGGATTCGGGGCCTTCGCGCACATCGCCGGAAGTGACATCATATATAGTAAAATAGATGTTTAACGAAAATTTTGATTACTTTTCAAGTCTGCATAATACCTCCGTTGACCTAGCGTTAAAAAGAATTATCTGGAGATAATTTTCCCTGTTTATCTGGACAGAGCATATGAAAAGTAGTTCGCTCATGTGCAACACTAAAGGAGTCGTTTGGTCGGATTCAAACTGAACCGTGCGTTGGTTGGTTTCCCCTATACGTCATAGCAACGTAGTAAAGGTCAACTTCCGCTATTGGAGGCAGGGATGTTATTGGAGCCTGCGAAATGGAGCATGCGCTGTGGGGAGGTTGTGGGGTTGCGTCGGTAGACTTTAGCTGATTGGCTGACGAAGTCACGTGGTATTGATTTCTGGAAATTCCCTCTCGCACTTGCCGAAAGTAGGCTGTAAATGGATACACACGATCCCAGGGTCAGTCTTACCGCGTATAGATGACCGAAATGGTTACATGTTGTGAAGCTCTGCACTCGCAATGGGCAGATAAAATGCCCCGATGAAAGCACAAAACACCATGCAAAAGGAATCCTCCGTAGGAAAATCGAAGTTGGGCGTAGGCATTCCTATACTTGCGTTTGACTCAAGTCCGATGAAGATGCTCAAAGAAGAAGTTTGCAGTTTCAAGAATAAATTAAGGTAGTCCGCTGGTGGTTTTGGGCTTTGGCCGCCTTTTTCAATGTTTTTGCCCGTTCCCCACCATTAGGTTATCTCCCTTTCCTAGGCTAAGAGATGGAGATTCCTTTGAAACTTTTCTAGCCGAGAATTTTGCACAGCAACATTCATCCAATTTGATAAATTTTGATAGACAGTATGATTATCTTCAACAGTAAGAATATAAGAAAAAGTTAAATACTATTTATACTGGTATGATTTTTTCATGGATATGCTTCAAAACCAAGGTTATTCCCTATGTTTTCTGGGTTATCAAATGGATCAGTCCATTTCACAGTGGCTACAGCTAAAAATGCACACCAACCTATATTTTTTCTTTATTATTCCTCATATCACACAATTATGAATGCAACAAAATACATTGTTTTAAAAGTTAATTACTTTGATTTACCAGCAGCGGACATCCTTAAGGCTATGACTGTATCATGTAGATTATGACAAGACCAAGATGGCAATGTTGACATCGGCATAGAAATCATCGATGAAAACACTGTGCATAACATGGTAACGTGTTACTAGTGCATTCCAAAGACATCCTAACAGAAAGCAATCCTGTCAAGGCGTAGTCTCTAGATTTTAGAGAGTGACTTACGGATAGTCTCAATGTCAATCGTAGAAGAAATCTACAGATATGTTAAAGCCGCCAAAGAGACAACACGCTCTGGAGTTGCTTGAATCATCGGCTAGAGCCAACATGGATAATCAAAAACGTACCTGTGATGTTACGGGCAACTTGTAGGAATATGCCACCAATCCAGTCTGACAATGAAATTCAGCCCATTTAACCTTCCAGACATAGTATCACAAACTGTTATGGTAGATGCCAAACTTTGATAAAGTCGTATGTGGTTCAGTAGAGTCAATGTGTACCCACCCTCTTACAGAGCAGTAGTAAGTAAAGATGATTTCGATGCTCTGGCTCGTCACTGCGCATGCGCGAGAAACCGAAATTGGAGGTTTTGTGGAGGTGTGCGCACTCGCGAAGTTGATTTTAACGATTTTAGTCATTGTTGTAATATAGTTTAACTCACGATGTTAACCACTGTTTCAAGATAGTTTAAATCACGATGTTAACCTTTGTGTCAACATACTATAACTGACAATGTTAATCAGTGTGTCAAGACAATTTAACTCACGATGTTAGTCATTGTGTCAAGACAAATTAGCTAATGATGTTAATCATTGTGTCAAGATAGCTTAACCCACTATGCTAATCATTGTTTCAATATCTTTTAACTCACGATTCTAATCATTGTTTCAAGATCGTTTAACTCACAATGTTAATTATTGACTCAAGATTGTTTAACTGACGATGTTAGTCGTTGTTTCAATATAGTTTAACTGGGGATATTAGTGCTTGTGAAACGTTTCTACTACTATACGTGGGATAATGGATGTTTCAGATTCACAGAGTGCGCAGGGTCCCCAAGACAAACTGTTAGGATACTGGGAACGCACTCCGGCACTGATCCTGGCCAACGAGGGAGTTCGATTCAACCTGTCACCTTGTCTGGATCAAGGAGGTTGGAAAGGAAGACCTGTAATGACAACCAAAGCAAATTAATGCAATACTGACATATAATTCTTTGAGCAGGTATACAGGATTCAAATCATGGTAGCGTACAATCCCTGCAAAGGAGATCCCTACTCTACGAATTATCTGTACTCTTATAGTTATCATTAACCGAAGTTCAATAGAAAATATATACAAAATATATATAGCCCTAGCTATAACGCGAGCAGGCCTGGTCACAGCCACAGTCTGGTCACGACCGGTTCGCTCATGGATGGGTCCAGCTTCTATCTTCCTTCCCCATGGCTTTGCAGTAGGATCCAGCGTCTATCGTCCTTCCTCCGATATACGTGGAAAGGTCCAGCGTCTAGCTTCCTTCCCCAGGTCTTCGTTCACTCCCGTATGGATGAACACTGCGTCGTGTCTCGTCTTACACGACTAGGCCCCTCCGTGGTTATGTCCGACGTGTGTCTTCCTTCCCCCGGTCTTCCTCCCTCGGGTGGTATGGACTTCTCGTCGTCGTCGTGTCTCGTCTTACACGACTAAGCCCCTCCAAGCGTTGATAACTGTCAATGGATGCGGACGGCCTGGGCACGACAGTACTATCACAGTACAAAGGCTTCTACGGCACCGGCCCGTCTCTCTGTAACACCACAGGACTATTCAACTGCACGGCTCACCACAGCAGCAGACGGCACCCCTCGTAGGAATACACCCCAGGCTTCAGCGACCCCGCTCACGGCGACTCACTCCGCGGCCCGGCTCCAAGGATGAATCATCAAGGCTAGAGTTCACGGCTACACGGTCCACATAGGATCGGACATCAATAACACACGGTGGATAGGCAGGCACCTGGTCTAGTAACCCTCTTCCTATACTACTGTATGGGCACCTGGAATCGGCACCCTCCTTCTATACTACTGTATGGGCACCTGGAATCGGCACCCTCCTTCTATACTACTGTATGGTCAACTAGTATAGGAACCCTCCTTCTATACTACTGTATGGTCAACTAGTATAGGAACCCTCCTTCTATACTACTGTATGGTCAGTTGACCCTTGAACCCTCTCCCTATACTACTGCAGGGTCTTCCGCAATAGATGGGCATCAGGTCTAGGATTCCCCCTCTATATACTACTGTATGAGAGTAGTAATCTATCATTAGCCGTGAATTACTCAATATATGTACAGGTTGGTGAGAGGCTGTACTTATGGAGGCGTGAATGAATAATCGCTTATCGTACGATTGACTGGGTAGATGTATATTTGTCAAGCTATAGGCTCGAACCTATAGCTTGTGGGTGTTAGCGTGAATGTATTTCAACCCGTGGGTTGTGGTTTAAGTACATGTGTGCATGAATAATTGTTTATGTAGAAACTGTGTATGATTTGGTTTAGCTATGTCCTCTTCACAGAGACTCGCATCCCCTACCGGATACAGCTTAATAGATACACTAACCACAGCGCAATCCCTGAACAACTGTGCGATACGGTTGAAGGCAAGGAGAGATGCGGCTAATGTATGGCCATGCTTTCGACACTAACGCCGTTAGTTAATTCCCAGAGCTGAGCCCGTACTAGCGTACGGTAGAGAATAAGAATAACCATTGGCGATAAGTGTCTATACTCTTAACTTCCAGCGCAATATCCGTTCAACTGTGCAATACGGTTGAAGGCGGATAGAGATCGAAGTAGAGTAAACACAGCCCGGACATGTGAATGTAAGTGTGTGTAATGAATGCTACGATGTTATAATATTCGGCGGCCTGGTCCCGGCCCGGCGGCACAAATTCGGCGGCGGTACTTCTCCAATTCGGCGGCGGCCTTTCTCCGGCCCGGCAATGTATTGGATTTCTTCTCCCCAATAGATTTTGCGTGTGCTCTCACCTCGATGTTTCTGCTGGTCTGCCTCGTTTCAGCGGGAGTCCGGCTTATATAGGGCTACCGCTCTTCTGTGGATAAAGGTAGGGACAGACGTCGAAAGTGACAGCGCCCTCTTTATTGTCACTCACAACACTTCCCGATCAGTTTATCTGAACTTCGCTGGATAAATATGGCTATGGAGGAACAAACCATAATTCATACTGGACGTAACTGGTAAATCTCAGCTTCCAACTCTCTCTAGTTAATTCATACGACGACCGCAAAGTTCACTGTCCCTAATCTGCATATTCACTGAAACCGACTTCCGGATTCCTGACTGACGTCATGCACAGCGAAGCGAGTAGCTCACCAGGGTCTCTTCCACCGTCCAAACTGATCGTTTGAGATAACTTCACCGGGATTTCGAGGCATTGTCCGTCTCCCGGATTATCATAGGTCATTCTAGGAAAATTACAGCGTTGGATTCCACCAGGTAAGTGAACCGCACACATAAACACAATGTCACTTTCGATTTTACATAGTCAAGTAACATTCAGAAGCTGTGATTTATGAAAGGGGTCGTTGTCAACCTGCACTTTCGTTACACTACCCCCGCCTTCGAAGATCATGACGCCCTCGTCATGGCTCTCGTCACGCTACCGGTAGCACGGGTGTGCCGAATGGAACATATGTACAACGTATATACAACAGAATTACAAGACGACGGTCCTCTTGATTTCCTGTCCAAGTCGTCGTCACCTGCAATGGACATCAGGTCCACAGCAGGCCACAGCTGTCTCTTGCTGGAGTCTGCTCACAATGCATCTGAGGCAGTGAAGCCTCGGGATCAGTCAGCCTGTGTTCGTCGCCCACAGGAGTACTTTGATGTCAGCCCTGCACCACAGGTCATCCCTCGACGATCACGGTCGTCAACCGTATTTCTCCGACCGTACGGTCGTGCATCTCCTGTCCACTGGCAGGCTAAAACGTAGTCATTAAAACGCCACGGTCGTTGGATACGACGTCCACGAGTCGTTCGTGGAGGACTCCACGTCTCCGGCAAGGCCATCTGCCCTTCCGAAAGAGGCGACTCGACTTCAACAGGGGGATCAGGCGGTAATCCAACCTCGTAATCTGCCAATCTTGGAGGACGCCGGGTTCTCCGCCCACTCCTCGTCTGCCGAGGTACTGGAGATCTCACTACGGCTGGATGCTCCACCGGATATGGAAAGACCCTCGCAGGCTCCGAGTCGTTCTCAGACTCGACATCACCATCATTCTCTGTAGACTCAGTGGTCTCACCATCCGTTGTCCCTCTGGGGTAGAAGGGCTTAAGCAGATCATGATGGACCACACGGAGGCCACCAGCCTCGTCGGCGATGCGATATGTCACATCAGTCAGGGCTTCTTTCACAGTATAAGGCCCTCCCCAAACAAACCTGATCACCCGGCTTGTAACTGTGAGGAAAAGTTCCCGTATCGTCCACCACCAGTTGAAACGTGGGTGCCGCCGAAGACGTTTTTGGTAGATCCGACGGTCGGGAACCATCTCGTCTACGGCTTTCAGGGCAAGTCGCTCGATAATGGTCATGTTTACCTCACGTCCAGCACCTTGGTGTCCAGTCTCGGTTACCGTATGGTCGTTGTCGGCCACGTCTATGCCCCCATCTCGACTGGTATCGTCCTGGCCGTTGTGGTCTTGGTGGTTCATCTCGCCTCGACGTCGTCCCCGATGCGGCTCCGTCTCGACCCCGTTCCAGTCCGGCCGGCCCAGAATAAGTGTAATCTTCTGCCTTCGGTGGAGTCATCTCATCACTGGAACTTTGATTTCTCAGCATCGTGGACATCTGCCCCATCATGGCGGTCACCATTGTACTCAGTACGTTGATGGCATCACGTAGATCTTCTACCTCTCGTCTCGGGTCAACGTCAGGCTGCACGTCTTCTGGCTCACGCACCCTCAGTCGATCTTCGGTAGCAATCTCCGCCGAAGGTTGTGGCGTCAGGTCGGCCAGTGGTGCCAACAGCACCGATTCTAGTTCTTGCGTGGACAAATCAAGAAGATTTCCGTAACCCAGTGTCGCCGTAGTTGATCGTCCGGAAGCCACGCCTCTTCCCGTCTCACGTCGTCCGCCCGGAGTCGGTGTCGGGGGAAGCTTCCGTCTGGTTCTCTTCATCGCTGATGGTGGTAGTCCGGCGACGAATTCTTCAGTAATATCCATGGTTGTCTGGTCCGGATCCATGCTATCCGCCAGGCTTGGTCTCCTTTCCATCGTCTCCCAGATGCTGGCCATCCCACCGCTGCCACCAGTTGAAACGTTTCTACTACTATACGTGGGATAATGGATGTTTCAGATCCACAGAGTGCGCAGGGTCCCCAAGACAAACTGTCAGGATACTGGGAACGCACTCGGGCACTGATCCTGGCCAACGAGGGAGTTCGATTCAACCTGTCACCTTGTCTGGATCAAGGAGGTTGGAAAGGAAGACCTGTAATGACAACCAAAGCAAATTAATGCAATACTGACATATAATTCTTTGAGCAGGTATACAGGATTCAAATCGTGGTAGCGTACAATCCCTGCAAAGAAGATCCCTACTCTATGAATTATCTGTACTCTTATAGTTATCATTAACCGAAGTTCAATAGAAAATATATACAAAATATATATAGCCCTAGCTATAACGCGAGCAGGCCTGGTCACAGCCACAGTCTGGTCACGACCGGTTCACTCATGGATGGGTCCAGCTTCTGTCTTCTTTCCCCAGGGCTTTGTAGTAGGATCCAGCGTCTATCGTCCTTCCCCAGATATACGTGGAAAGGTCCAGCGTCTGTCTTCCTTCCTCAGGTCTTCGTTCACTCCCGTATGGATGAACACTGTGTCGTGTCTCGTCTTACACGACTAGGCCCCTCCGTGGTTATGTCCGACGTGTGTCTTCCTTCCCCCGGTCTTCTTCCCTCGGGTGGTATGGACTTCTCGCCGTCGTCGTGTCTCGTCTTACACGACTAAGCCCCTCCAAGCGTTGATAACCGTCAATGGATGCGGACGGCCTGGGCACGACAGTACTATCACAGTACAAAGGCTTCTACGGCACCGGCTCGTCTCTCTGTAACACCGCAAGACTATTCAACTGCACGGCTCACCACAGCAGCAGACGGCACCCCTCGTGGGAATACACCCCCAGGCTTCAGCGACCCCGCTCACGGCGACTCACTCCGCGGCCCGGCTCCAAGGATGAATCATCAAGGCTAGAGTTCATGGCTACACGGTCCACATAGGATCGGACATCAATAACACACGGTGGATAGGCAGGCACCTGGTCTAGTAACCCTCTCCTTTACTCTTTGCTGCACATAAGGCTTGCCACTGAATCTGGGCGCATACCTATTTATAACCCAGCAATGTGTGTTTCAGTTGTAAGATGTATTTCTCATTCCCACCACTGCGCGATCGAATAGCTCTGTGCAGGAGATATCTTTTCTATCATATTCTGTATGATCAGGACGTTCGGAAACATGCAAGGACCTCTCTGTTGCTTACAGGATGTTCACAACGGATGATGAATTGGGTTCTTCTACCTGTGTGCTTTCTTATTATAGGAATGAGCGAGCTAATCTGCTCATCTGATGAAAATGAGATTCTTTCAATATTTTTTTCTTGCGGTTGTTGAGGACGCCCTTATGAGTATGACAGATAATCAACACATCAGTGCGATTTACTGGGTAGATGTATATATATCAAGCTATAGGCTCGAACCTATAGCTTGTGGGTGTTAGCGTGAATGTATTTCAACCCGTGGGTTGTGGTTTAAGTACATGTGTGCATGAATAATTGTTTATGTAGAAACTGTGTATGATTTGGTTTAGCTATGTCCTTTTCACAGAGACTCGCATCCCCTACCGGATACAGCTTAATAGATACACTAACCACAGCGCAATCCCTGAACAACTGTGCGATACGGTTGAAGGCAAGGAGAGATGCGGCTAATGTATGGCCATGCTTTCGACACTAACGCCGTTAGTTAATTCCCAGAGCTGAGCCCGTACTAGCGTACGGTAGAGAATAAGAATAACCATTGGCGATAAGTGTCTATACTCTTAACTTCCAGCGCAATATCCGTTCAACTGTGCAATACGGTTGAAGGCGGATAGTGATCGAAGTAGAGTAAACACAGCCCGGACATGTGAATGTAAGTGTGTGTAATGAATGCTACGATGTTATAATATTCGGCGGCCTGGTCCCGGCCCGGCGGCACAAATTCGGCGGCGGTACTTCTCCAATTCGGCGGCGGCCTTTCTCCGGCCCGGCAATGTATTGGATTTCTTCTCCCCAATAGATTTTGCGTGTGCTCTCACCTCGATGTTTCTGCTAGTCTGCCTCGTTTCAGCGGGAGTCCGGCTTATATAGGGCTACCGCTCTTCTGTGGATAAAGGTCCGGCTTATATAGGGCTACCGCTCTTCTGTGGATAAAGGTAGGGACAGACGTCGAAAGTGACAGCGCCCTCTTTATTGTCACTCACAACACTTCCCGATCAGTTTATCTGAACTTCGCTGGATAAATATGGCTATGGAGGAACAAACCATAATTCATACTGGACGTAACTGGTAAATCTCAGCTTCCAACTCTCTCTAGTTAATTCATACGACGACCGCAAAGTTCACTGTCCCTAATCTGCATATTCACTGAAACCGACTTCCGGATTCCTGACTGACGTCATCCACAGCGAAGCGAGTAGCTCACCAGGGTCTCTTCCACCGTCCAAACTGATCGTTTGAGATAACTTCACCGGGATTTCGAGGCATTGTCCGTCTCCCGGATTATTATAGGTCATTCTAGGAAAATTACAGCGTTGGATTCCACCAGGTAAGTGAACCGCACACATAAACACAATGTCACTTTCGATTTCACATAGTCACGTAACATTCAGAAGCTGTGATTTATGAAAGGGGTCGTTGTCAACCTGCACTTTCCTTACACTACCCCCGCCTTCGAAGATCATGACGCCCTCGTCATGGCTCTCGTCACGCTACCGGTAGCACGGGTGTGCCGAATGGAACATATGTACAACGTATATACAACAGAATTACAAGACGACGGTCCTCCTGACTTCCTGGCCAAGCCGTCGTCACCTGCAATGGACATCAGGTCCACAGCAGGCCACAGCTGTCTCTTGCTGGAGTCTGCTCACCATGCATCTGAGGCAGTGAAGCCTCGGGATCAGTCAGCCTGTGTTCGTCGCCCACAGAAGTACTTTGATGTCAGCCCTGCACCACAGGTCATCCCTCGACGATCACGGTCGTCAACCGTATTTCTCCGACCGTACGGTCGTGCATCTCCTGTCCACTGGCAGGCTAACACGTAGTCATTAAAACGCCCCGGTCGTTGGATACGACGTCCACGAGTCGTTCGTGGAGGACTCCACGTCTCCGGCAAGGCCATCTGCTCTTCCGAAAGAGGCGACTCGACTTCAGCAGGGGGATCAGGCGGTAATCCAACCTCGTAATCTGCCAATCTTGGAGGACGCCGGGTTCTCCGCCCACTCCTCGTCTGCCGAGGTACTGGAGATCTCACTACGGCTGGATGCTCCACCGGATATGGAAAGACCCTCGCAGGCTCCGAGTCGTTCTCAGACTCGACATCACCATCATTCTCTGTAGACTCAGTGGTCTCACCATCCGTTGTCCCTCTGGGGTAGAAGGGCTTAAGTAGATCATGATGGACCACACGGAGGCCACCAGCCTCGTCGGCGATGCGATATGTCACATGAGTCAGGGCTTCTTTCACAGTATAAGGCCCTCCCCAAACAAACCTGATCACCCGGCTTGTAACTGTGAGGAAAAGTTCCCGTATCGTCCACCACCAGTTGAAACGTGGGTGCCGCCGAAGACGTTTTTGGTAGATCCGCCGGTCGGGAACCATCTCGTCTACGGCTTTCAGGGCAAGTCGCTCGATAATGGTCATGTTTACCGCACGTCCAGCACCTTGGTGTCCAGTCTCGGTTACCGTATGGTCGTTGTCGGCCACGTCTATGCCCCCATCTCGACTGGTATCGTCCTGGCCGTTGTGGTCTTGGTGGTTCATCTCGCCTCGACGTCGTCCCCGATGCGGCTCCGTCTCGACCCCGTTCCAGTCCGGCCGGCCCAGAATAAGTGTAATCTTCTGCCTTCGGTGGAGTCATCTCATCACTGGAACTTTGATTTCTCAGCATCGTGGACATCAGCCCCATCATGGCGGTCACCATTGTACTCAGTACGTTGATGGCATCACGTAGATCTTCTACCTCTCGTCTCGGGTCAACGTCAGGCTGCACGTCTTCTGGCTCACGCACCCTCAGTCGATCTTCGGTAGCAATCTCCGCCGAAGGTTGTGGCGTCAGGTCGGCCAGTGGTGCCAACAGCACCGATTCTAGTTCTTGCGTGGACAAATCAAGAAAATTTCCGTAACCCAGTGTCGCCGTAGTTGATCGTCCGGAAGCCACGCCTCTTCCCGTCTCACGTCGTCCGCCCGGAGTCGGTGTCGGGGGAAGCTTCCGTCTGGTTCTCTTCATCGCTGATGGTGGTAGTCCGGCGACGAATTCTTCAGTAATATCCATGGTTGTCTGGTCCGTATCCATGCTATCCGCCAGGCTTGGTCTCCTTTCCATCGTCTCCCAGATGCTGGCCATCCCACCGCTGCCACCAGTTGAAACGTTTCTACTACTATACGTGGGATAATGGATGTTTCAGATCCACAGAGTGCGCAGGGTCCCCAAGACAAACTGTCAGGATACTGGGAACGCACTCGGGCACTGATCCTGGCCAACGAGGGAGTTCGATTCAACCTGTCACCTTGTCTGGATCAAGGAGGTTGGAAAGGAAGACCTGTAATGACAACCAAAGCAAATTAATGCAATACTGACATATAATTCTTTGAGCAGGTATACAGGATTCAAATCGTGGTAGCGTACAATCCCAGCAAAGAAGATCCCTACTCTATGAATTATCTGTACTCTTATAGTTATCATTAACCGAAGTTCAATAGAAAGTATATACAAAATATATATAGCCCTAGCTATAACGCGAGCAGGCCTGGTCACAGCCACAGTCTGGTCACGACCGGTTCGCTCATGGATGGGTCCAGCTTCTATCTTCCTTCCCCAGGGCTTTGCAGTAGGATCCAGCGTCTATCGTCCTTCCCCCGATATACGTGGAAAGGTCCAGCGTCTAGCTTCCTTCCCCAGGTCTTCGTTCACTCCCGTATGGATGAACACTGCGTCGTGTCCCGTCTTACACGACTAGGCCCCTCCGTGGTTATGTCCGACGTGTGTCTTCCTTCCCCCGGTCTTCCTCCCTCGGGTGGTATGGACTTCTCGTCGTCGTCGTGTCTCGTCTTACACGACTAAGCCCCTCCAAGCGTTGATAACCGTCAATGGATGCGGACGGCCTGGGCACGACAGTACTATCACAGTACAAAGGCTTCTACGGCACCGGCTCGTCTCTCTGTAACACCGCAGGACTATTCAACTGCACGGCTCACCACAGCAGCAGACGGCACCCCTCGTAGGAATACACCCCCAGGCTTCAGCGACCCCGCTCACGGCGACTCACTCCGCGGCCCGGCTCCAAGGATGAATCATCAAGGCTAGAGTTCACGGCTACACGGTCCACATAGGATCGGACATCAATAACACACGGTGGATAGGCAGGCACCTGGTCTAGTAACCCTCTCCCTATACTACTGCATGGGCACCTGGAATCGGCACCCTCCTTCTATACTACTGTATGGTCAACTAGTATAGGAACCCTCCTTCTATACTACTGTATGGTCAGTTGATCCTTGAACCCTCTCTCTATACTACTGCAGGGTCTTCCGCAATAGATGGGCATCAGGTCTAGGATTCCCCCTCTATATACTACTGTATGAGACAGTAGTAATCTATCATTAGCCGTGAATTACTCAATATGTGTACAGGTTGGTGAGAGACTGTACTTATGGAGGCGTGAATGAATAATCGCTTATCGTACGATTGCCTGGGTAGATGTATATTTATCAAGCTATAGGCTCGAACCTATAGCTTGTGGGTGCTAGCGTGACTGTATTTCAACCCGTGGGTTGTGGTTTAAGTACATGTGTGCATGAATAATTGTTTATGTAGGAACTGTGTATGATTTGGTTTAGCTATGTCCTCTTCACAGAGACTCGCATCTCCTACCGGATATAGCTTAATAGATACACTAACCACAGCGCAATCCCTGAACAACTGTGCGATACGGTTGAAGGCAAGGAGAGATGCGGCTAATGTATGGCCATGCAATCGAAACGAACGCCGTTAGTTAATTCCCAGAGCTGAGCCCGTACTAGCGTACGGTAGAGAATAAGAATAACCATTGGCGATAAGTGTCTATACTCTTGACTTCCAGCGCAATATCCGTTCAACTGTGCAATACGGTTGAAGGCGAATAGAGATCGAAGTAGAGTAAACACAGCCCGGACATGTGAATGTAAGTGTGTGTAATGAATGTTACGATGTTATAATATTCGGCGGCCTGGTCACGGCCCGGCGGCGGCCTTTCTCCGGCCCGGCAATGTATTGGATTTCTTCTCCCCAAATGATTTGTGCGTGTTCTCACCTCGAAGTTTCTGCTCGTCTCTGTCGTTTCAGCGGGAGTCCGGCTTATATAGGGCTACCGCTCTTCTGTGGATAAAGGTAGAGACAGACGTCGAAAATGACAGCGCCCTCTTTATTGTCACTTACTACACCTCCCGATCAGTTTATCTGGACTTCGCTGGATAAATATGCCTATGGAGGAACAAACCATAATTCATAATGGACGTAACTGGTAAATCTCAGCTTCCAACTCCCTCTAGTTAATACATACGACGACCGCAAAGTTCACTGTCCCTAATCTGCATATTCACTGGAACCGACTTCCGGATTCCTGACTGACGTCATCCACAGCGAAGCGAGTAGCTCACCAGGGCCCCTTTCTCCGTCCCGACTGATCGTTTGAGATAACTTCACCGGGATTTCGAGGCATTGTCCGTCTCCCGGATTATTATAAGTCATTCTAGGAAAATTACAGCGTTGGATTCCACCAGGTAAGTGAACCACACACATAAACACAATGTCACTTTCGATTTCACATAGTCACGTAACATTCAGAAGCTGTGATTTATGAAAGGGGTCGTTGTCAACCTGCACTTTCGTTACACTACCCCCGCCTTCGAAGATCATGACGCCCTCGTCATGGCTCTCGTCACGCTACCGGTAGCACGGGTGTGCCGAATGGAACATATGTACAACGTATATACAACAGAATTACAAGACGACGGTCCTCTTGACTTCCTGGCCAAGTCGTCGTCACCTGCAATGGACATCAGGTCCACAGCAGGCCACAGCTTTCTCTTGCTGGAGTCTGCTCACCATGCATCTGAGGCAGTGAAGCCTCGGGATCAGTCAGCCTGTGTTCGTCGCCCACAGAAGTACTTTGATGTCAGCCCTGCACCACAGGTCATCCCTCGACGATCACGGTCGTCAACCGTATTTCTCCGACCGTACGGTCGTGCATCTCCTGTCCACTGGCAGGCTAAAACGTAGTCATTAAAACGCCCCGGTCGTTGGATACGACGTCCACGAGTCGTTCGTGGAGGACTCCACGTCTCCGGCAAGGCCATCTGCTCCTTCCGAAAGAGGCGACTCGACTTCAACAGGGGGATCAGGCGGTAATCCAACCTCGTAATCTGCCAATCTTGGAGGACGCCGGGTTCTCCGCCCACTCCTCGTCTGCCGAGGTACTGGAGATCTCACTACGGCTGGATGCTCCACCGGATATGGAAAGACCCTCGCAGGCTCCGAGTCGTTCTCAGACTCGACATCACCATCATTCTCTGTAGACTCAGTGGTCTCACCATCCGTTGTCCCTCTGGGGTAGAAGGGCTTAAGCAGATCATGATGGACCACACGGAGGCCACCAGCCTCGTCGGCGATGCGATATGTCACATCAGTCAGGGCTTCTTTCACAGTATAAGGCCCTCCCCAAACAAACCTGATCACCCGGCTTGTAACTGTGAGGAAAAGTTCCCGTATCGTCCACCACCAGTTGAAACGTGGGTGCCGCCGAAGACGTTTTTGGTAGATCCGACGGTCGGGAACCATCTCGTCTACGGCTTTCAGGGCAAGTCGCTCGATAATGGTCATGTTTACCTCACGTCCAGCACCTTGGTGTCCAGTCTCGGTTACCGTATGGTCGTTGTCGGCCACGTCTATGCCCCCATCTCGACTGGTATCGTCCTGGCCGTTGTGGTCTTGGTGGTTCATCTCGCCTCGACGTCGTCCCCGATGCGGCTCCGTCTCGACCCCGTTCCAGTCCGGCCGGCCCAGAATAAGTGTAATCTTCTGCCTTCGGTGGAGTCATCTCATCACTGGAACTTTGATTTCTCAGCATCGTGGACATCTGCCCCATCATGGCGGTCACCATTGTACTCAGTACGTTGATGGCATCACGTAGATCTTCTACCTCTCGTCTCGGGTCAACGTCAGGCTGCACGTCTTCTGGCTCACGCACCCTCAGTCGATCTTCGGTAGCAATCTCCGCCGAAGGTTGTGGCGTCAGGTCGGCCAGTGGTGCCAACAGCACCGATTCTAGTTCTTGCGTGGACAAATCAAGAAGATTTCCGTAACCCAGTGTCGCCGTAGTTGATCGTCCGGAAGCCACGCCTCTTCCCGTCTCACGTCGTCCGCCCGGAGTCGGTGTCGGGGGAAGCTTCCGTCTGGTTCTCTTCATCGCTGATGGTGGTAGTCCGGCGACGAATTCTTCAGTAATATCCATGGTTGTCTGGTCCGGATCCATGCTATCCGCCAGGCTTGGTCTCCTTTCCATCGTCTCCCAGATGCTGGCCATCCCACCGCTGCCACCAGTTGAAACGTTTCTACTACTATACGTGGGATAATGGATGTTTCAGATCCACAGAGTGCGCAGGGTCCCCAAGACAAACTGTCAGGATACTGGGAACGCACTCGGGCACTGATCCTGGCCAACGAGGGAGTTCGATTCAACCTGTCACCTTGTCTGGATCAAGGAGGTTGGAAAGGAAGACCTGTAATGACAACCAAAGCAAATTAATGCAATACTGACATATAATTCTTTGAGCAGGTATACAGGATTCAAATCGTGGTAGCGTACAATCCCTGCAAAGAAGATCCCTACTCTATGAATTATCTGTACTCTTATAGTTATCATTAACCGAAGTTCAATAGAAAATATATACAAAATATATATAGCCCTAGCTATAACGCGAGCAGGCCTGGTCACAGCCACAGTCTGGTCACGACCGGTTCGCTCATGGATGGGTCCAGCTTCTATCTTCCTTCCCCAGGGCTTTGCAGTAGGATCCAGCGTCTATCGTCCTTCCTCCGATATACGTGGAAAGGTCCAGCGTCTAGCTTCCTTCCCCAGGTCTTCGTTCACTCCCGTATGGATGAACACTGCGTCGTGTCTCGTCTTACACGACTAGGCCCCTCCGTGGTTATGTCCGACGTGTGTCTTCCTTCCCCCGGTCTTCCTCCCTCGGGTGGTATGGACTTCTCGTCGTCGTCGTGTCTCGTCTTACACGACTAAGCCCCTCCAAGCGTTGATAACCGTCAATGGATGCGGACGGCCTGGGCACGACAGTACTATCACAGTACAAAGGCTTCTACGGCACCGGCTCGTCTCTCTGTAACACCGCAGGACTATTCAACTGCACGGCTCACCACAGCAGCAGACGGCACCCCTCGTAGGAATACACCCCCAGGCTTCAGCGACCCCGCTCACGGCGACTCACTCCGCGGCCCGGCTCCAAGGATGAATCATCAAGGCTAGAGTTCACGGCTACACGGTCCACATAGGATCGGACATCAATAACACACGGTGGATAGGCAGGCACCTGGTCTAGTAACCCTCTCCCTATACTACTGTATGGGCACCTGGAATCGGCACCCTCCTTCTATACTACTGTATGGTCAACTAGTATAGGAACCCTCCTTCTATACTACTGTATGGTCAACTAGTATAGGAACCCTCCTTCTATACTACTGTATGGTCAGTTGACCCTTGAACCCTCTCCCTATACTACTGCAGGGTCTTCCGCAATAGATGGGCATCAGGTCTAGGATTCCCCCTCTATATACTACTGTATGAGACAGTAGTAATCTATCATTAGCCGTGAATTACTCAATATATGTACAGGTTGGTGAGAGACTGTACTTATGGAGGCGTGAATGAATAATCGCTTATCGTACGATTGACTGGGTAGATGTATATTTGTCAAGCTATAGGCTCGAACCTATAGCTTGTGGGTGTTAGCGTGAATGTATTTCAACCCGTGGGTTGTGGTTTAAGTACATGTGTGCATGAATAATTGTTTATGTAGAAACTGTGTATGATTTGGTTTAGCTATGTCCTTTTCACAGAGACTCGCATCCCCTACCGGATACAGCTTAATAGATACACTAACCACAGCGCAATCCCTGAACAACTGTGCGATACGGTTGAAGGCAAGGAGAGATGCGGCTAATGTATGGCCATGCTTTCGACACTAACGCCGTTAGTTAATTCCCAGAGCTGAGCCCGTACTAGCGTACGGTAGAGAATAAGAATAACCATTGGCGATAAGTGTCTATACTCTTAACTTCCAGCGCAATATCCGTTCAACTGTGCAATACGGTTGAAGGCGGATAGAGATCGAAGTAGAGTAAACACAGCCCGGACATGTGAATGTAAGTGTGTGTAATGAATGCTACGATGTTATAATATTCGGCGGCCTGGTCCCGGCCCGGCGGCACAAATTCGGCGGCGGTACTTCTCCAATTCGGCGGCGGCCTTTCTCCGGCCCGGCAATGTATTGGATTTCTTCTCCCCAATAGATTTTGCGTGTGCTCTCACCTCGATGTTTCTGCTGGTCTGTCTCGTTTCAGCGGGAGTCCGGCTTATATAGGGCTACCGCTCTTCTGTGGATAAAGGTAGGGACAGACGTCGAAAGTGACAGCGCCCTCTTTATTGTCACTCACAACACTTCCCGATCAGTTTATCTGGACTTCGCTGGATAAATATGGCTATGGAGGAACAAACCATAATTCATACTGGACGTAACTGGTAAATCTCAGCTTCCAACTCTCTCTAGTTAATTCCTACGACGACCGCAAAGTTCACTGTCCCTAATCTGCATATTCACTGAAACCGACTTCCGGATTCCTGACTGACGTCATCCACAGCGAAGCGAGTAGCTCACCAGGGTCTCTTCCACCGTCCAAACTGATCGTTTGAGACAACTTCACCGGGATTTCGAGGCATTGTCCGTCTCCCGGATTATTATAGGTCATTCTAGGAAAATTACAGCGTTGGATTCCACCAGGTAAGTGAACCGCACACATAAACACAATGTCACTTTCGATTTCACATAGTCACGTAACATTCAGAAGCTGTGATTTATGAAAGGGGTCGTTGTCAACCTGCACTTTCCTTACACTACCCCCGCCTTCGAAGATCATGACGCCCTCGTCATGGCTCTCGTCACGCTACCAGTAGCACGGGTGTGCCGAATGGAACATATGTACAACGTATATACAACAGAATTACAGGACGACGGTCCTCTTGACTTCCTGGTCCACAGCAAGCCACAGCTCTCTCTTGCTGGAGTCATGCATCATGCATCTGAGGCAGTAAAGCCTCAGAATCGCCCATCCTGTGTTCGTCGTCCACAGGGGTACTTGGAGGTCGGACCTGCACCACAGGTCATCCCTCGACGATCACGGTCATCAACCGTATTTCTCCGACCGTACGGTCGTGCATCTCCTGTCCACTGGCAGGCTAAAACGTAGTCATTAAAACGCCCCGGTCGTTGGATACGACGTCCACGAGTCGTTCGTGGAGGACTCCACGTCTCCGGCAAGGCCATCTGCTCTTCCGAAAGAGGCGACTCGATTTCAACAGGGGGATCAGGCGGTAATCCAACCTCGTAATCTGCCAATCTTGGAGGACGCCGGGTTCTCCGCCCACTCCTCGTCTGCCGAGGTACTGGAGATCTCACTACGCCTGGATGCTCCACCGGATATGGAAAGACCCTCGCAGGCTCCGAGTCGTTCTCAGACTCGACATCACCATCATTCTCTGTAGACTCAGTGGTCTCACCATCCGTTGTCCCTCTGGGGTAGAAGGGCTTAAGCAGATCATGATGGACCACACGGAGGCCACCAGCCTCGTCGGCGATGCGATATGTCACATCAGTCAGGGCTTCTTTCACAGTATAAGGCCCTCCCCAAACAAACCTGATCACCCGGCTTGTAACTGTGAGGAAAAGTTCCCGTATCGTCCACCACCAGTTGAAACGTGGGTGCCGCCGAAGACGTTTTTGGTAGATCCGACGGTCGGGAACCATCTCGTCTACGGCTTTCAGGGCAAGTCGCTCGATAATGGTCATGTTTACCGCACGTCCAGCACCTTGGTGTCCAGTCTCGGTTACCGTATGGTCGTTGTCGGCCACGTCTATGCCCCCATCTCGACTGGTATCGTCCTGGCCGTTGTGGTCTTGGTGGTTCATCTCGCCTCGACGTCGTCCCCGATGCGGCTCCGTCTCGACCCCGTTCCAGTCCGGCCGGCCCAGAATAAGTGTAATCTTCTGCCTTCGGTGGAGTCATCTCATCACTGGAACTTTGATTTCTCAGCATCGTGGACATCTGCCCCATCATGGCGGTCACCATTGTACTCAGTACGTTGATGGCATCACGTAGATCTTCTACCTCTCGTCTCGGGTCAACGTCAGGCTGCACGTCTTCTGGCTCACGCACCCTCAGTCGATCTTCGGTAGCAATCTCCGCCGAAGGTTGTGGCGTCAGGTCGGCCAGTGGTGCCAACAGCACCGATTCTAGTTCTTGCGTGGACAAATCAAGAAGATTTCCGTAACCCAGTGTCGCCGTAGTTGATCGTCCGGAAGCCACGCCTCTTCCCGTCTCACGTCGTCCGCCCGGAGTCGGTGTCGGGGGAAGCTTCCGTCTGGTTCTCTTCATCGCTGATGGTGGTAGTCCGGCGACGAATTCTTCAGTAATATCCATGGTTGTCTGGTCCGGATCCATGCTATCCGCCAGGCTTGGTCTCCTTTCCATCGTCTCCCAGATGCTGGCCATCCCACCGCTGCCACCAGTTGAAACGTTTCTACTACTATACGTGGGATAATGGATGTTTCAGATCCACAGAGTGCGCAGGGTCCCCAAGACAAACTGTCAGGATACTGGGAACGCACTCGGGCACTGATCCTGGCCAACGAGGGAGTTCGATTCAACCTGTCACCTTGTCTGGATCAAGGAGGTTGGAAAGGAAGACCTGTAATGACAACCAAAGCAAATTAATGCAATACTGACATATAATTCTTTGAGCAGGTATACAGGATTCAAATCGTGGTAGCGTACAATCCCTGCAAAGAAGATCCCTACTCTATGAATTATCTGTACTCTTATAGTTATCATTAACCGAAGTTCAATAGAAAATATATACAAAATATATATAGCCCTAGCTATAACGCGAGCAGGCCTGGTCACAGCCACAGTCTGGTCACGACCGGTTCGCTCATGGATGGGTCCAGCTTCTATCTTCCTTCCCCAGGGCTTTGCAGTAGGATCCAGCGTCTATCGTCCTTCCCCCGATATACGTGGAAAGGTCCAGCGTCTAGCTTCCTTCCCCAGGTCTTCGTTCACTCCCGTATGGATGAACACTGCGTCGTGTCTCGTCTTACACGACTAGGCCCCTCCGTGGTTATGTCCGACGTGTGTCTTCCTTCCCCCGGTCTTCCTCCCTCGGGTGGTATGGACTTCTCGTCGTCGTCGTGTCTCGTCTTACACGACTAAGCCCCTCCAAGCGTTGATAACCGTCAATGGATGCGGACGGCCTGGGCACGACAGTACTATCACAGTACAAAGGCTTCTACGGCACCGGCTCGTCTCTCTGTAACACCGCAAGACTATTCAACTGCACGGCTCACCACAGCAGCAGACGGCACCCCTCGTAGGAATACACCCCCAGGCTTCAGCGACCCCGCTCACGGCGACTCACTCCGCGGCCCGGCTCCAAGGATGAATCATCAAGGCTAGAGTTCATGGCTACACGGTCCACATAGGATCGGACATCAATAACACACGGTGGATAGGCAGGCACCTGGTCTAGTAACCCTCTCCCTATACTACTGTATGGGCACCTGGAATCGGCACCCTCCTTCTATACTACTGTATGGTCAACTAGTATAGGAACCCTCCTTCTATACTACTGTATGGTCAACTAGTATAGGAACCCTCCTTCTATACTACTGTATGGTCAGTTGACCCTTGAACCCTCTCCCTATACTACTGCAGGGTCTTCCGCAATAGATGGGCATCAGGTCTAGGATTCCCCCTCTATATACTACTGTATGAGACAGTAGTAATCTATCATTATCCGTGAATTACTCAATATATGTACAGGTTGGTGAGAGACTGTACTTATGGAGGCGTGAATGAATAATCGCTTATCGTACGATTGACTGGGTAGATGTATATTTGTCAAGCTATAGGCTCGAACCTATAGCTTGTGGGTGTTAGCGTGAATGTATTTCAACCCGTGGGTTGTGGTTTAAGTACATGTGTGCATGAATAATTGTTTATGTAGAAACTGTGTATGATTTGGTTTAGCTATGTCCTCTTCACAGAGACTCGCATCCCCTACCGGATACAGCTTAATAGATACACTAACCACAGCGCAATCCCTGAACAACTGTGCGATACGGTTGAAGGCAAGGAGAGATGCGGCTAATGTATGGCCATGCTTTCGACACTAACGCCATTAGTTAATTCCCAGAGCTGAGCCCGTACTAGCGTACGGTAGAGAATAAGAATAACCATTGGCGATAAGTGTCTATACTCTTAACTTCCAGCGCAATATCCGTTCAACTGTGCAATACGGTTGAAGGCGGATAGAGATCGAAGTAGAGTAAACACAGCCCGGACATGTGAATGTAAGTGTGTGTAATGAATGCTACGATGTTATAATATTCGGCGGCCTGGTCCCGGCCCGGCGGCACAAATTCGGCGGCGGTACTTCTCCAATTCGGCGGCGGCCTTTCTCCGGCCCGGCAATGTATTGGATTTCTTCTCCCCAATAGATTTTGCGTGTGCTCTCACCTCGATGTTTCTGCTGGTCTGCCTCGTTTCAGCGGGAGTCCGGCTTATATAGGGCTACCGCTCTTCTGTGGATAAAGGTAGGGACAGACGTCGAAAGTGACAGCGCCCTCTTTATTGTCACTCACAACACTTCCCGATCAGTTTATCTGAACTTCGCTGGATAAATATGGCTATGGAGGAACAAACCATAATTCATACTGGACGTAACTGGTAAATCTCAGCTTCCAACTCTCTCTAGTTAATTCATACGACGACCGCAAAGTTCACTGTCCCTAATCTGCATATTCACTGAAACCGACTTCCGGATTCCTGACTGACGTCATCCACAGCGAAGCGAGTAGCTCACCAGGGTCTCTTCCACCGTCCAAACTGATCGTTTGAGATAACTTCACCGGGATTTCGAGGCATTGTCCGTCTCCCGGATTATTATAGGTCATTCTAGGAAAATTACAGCGTTGGATTCCACCAGGTAAGTGAACCGCACACATAAACACAATGTCACTTTCGATTTCACATAGTCACGTAACATTCAGAAGCTGTGATTTATGAAAGGGGTCGTTGTCAACCTGCACTTTCGTTACACTACCCCCGCCTTCGAAGATCATGACGCCCTCGTCATGGCTCTCGTCACGCTACCGGTAGCACGGGTGTGCCGAATGGAACATATGTACAACGTATATACAACAGAATTACAAGACGACGGTCCTCTTGACTTCCTGGCCAAGTCGTCGTCACCTGCAATGGACATCAGGTCCACAGCAGGCCACAGCTTGTCTCTTGCTGGAGTCTGCTCACCATGCATCTGAGGCAGTGAAGCCTCGGGATCAGTCAGCCTGTGTTCGTCGCCCACAGAAGTACTTTGATGTCAGCCCTGCACCACAGGTCATCCCTCGACGATCACGGTCGTCAACCGTATTTCTCCGACCGTACGGTCGTGCATCTCCTGTCCACTGGCAGGCTAAAACGTAGTCATTAAAACGCCCCGGTCGTTGGATACGACGTCCACGAGTCGTTCGTGGAGGACTCCACGTCTCCGGCAAGGCCATCTGCTCTTCCGAAAGAGGCGACTCGACTTCAGCAGGGGGATCAGGCGGTAATCCAACCTCGTAATCTGCCAATCTTGGAGGACGCCGGGTTCTCCGCCCACTCCTCGTCTGCCGAGGTACTGGAGATCTCACTACGGCTGGATGCTCCACCGGATATGGAAAGACCCTCGCAGGCTCCGAGTCGTTCTCAGACTCGACATCACCATCATTCTCTGTAGACTCAGTGGTCTCACCATCCGTTGTCCCTCTGGGGTAGAAGGGCTTAAGCAGATCATGATGGACCACACGGAGGCCACCAGCCTCGTCGGCGATGCGATATGTCACATCAGTCAGGGCTTCTTTCACAGTATAAGGCCCTCCCCAAACAAACCTGATCACCCGGCTTGTAACTGTGAGGAAAAGTTCCCGTATCGTCCACCACCAGTTGAAACGTGGGTGCCGCCGAAGACGTTTTTGGTAGATCCGACGGTCGGGAACCATCCCGTCTACGGCTTTCAGGGCAAGTCGCTCGATAATGGTCATGTTTACCGCACGTCCAGCACCTTGGTGTCCAGTCTCGGTTACCGTATGGTCGTTGTCGGCCACGTCTATGCCCCCATCTCGACTGGTATCGTCCTGGCCGTTGTGGTCTTGGTGGTTCATCTCGCCTCGACGTCGTCCCCGATGCGGCTCCGTCTCGACCCCGTTCCAGTCCGGCCGGCCCAGAATAAGTGTAATCTTCTGCCTTCGGTGGAGTCATCTCATCACTGGAACTTTGATTTCTCAGCATCGTGGACATCAGCCCCATCATGGCGGTCACCATTGTACTCAGTACGTTGATGGCATCACGTAGATCTTCTACCTCTCGTCTCGGGTCAACGTCAGGCTGCACGTCTTCTGGCTCACGCACCCTCAGTCGATCTTCGGTAGCAATCTCCGCCGAAGGTTGTGGCGTCAGGTCGGCCAGTGGTGCCAACAGCACCGATTCTAGTTCTTGCGTGGACAAATCAAGAAGATTTCCGTAACCCAGTGTCGCCGTAGTTGATCGTCCGGAAGCCACGCCTCTTCCCGTCTCACGTCGTCCGCCCGGAGTCGGTGTCGGGGGAAGCTTCCGTCTGGTTCTCTTCATCGCTGATGGTGGTAGTCCGGCGACGAATTCTTCAGTAATATCCATGGTTGTCTGGTCCGGATCCATGCTATCCGCCAGGCTTGGTCTCCTTTCCATCGTCTCCCAGATGCTGGCCATCCCACCGCTGCCACCAGTTGAAACGTTTCTACTACTATACGTGGGATAATGGATGTTTCAGATCCACAGAGTGCGCAGGGTCCCCAAGACAAACTGTCAGGATACTGGGAACGCACTCGGGCACTGATCCTGGCCAACGAGGGAGTTCGATTCAACCTGTCACCTTGTCTGGATCAAGGAGGTTGGAAAGGAAGACCTGTAATGACAACCAAAGCAAATTAATGCAATACTGACATATAATTCTTTGAGCAGGTATACAGGATTCAAATCGTGGTAGCGTACAATCCCTGCAAAGAAGATCCCTACTCTATGAATTATCTGTACTCTTATAGTTATCATTAACCGAAGTTCAATAGAAAATATATACAAAATATATATAGCCCTAGCTATAACGCGAGCAGGCCTGGTCACAGCCACAGTCTGGTCACGACCGGTTCGCTCATGGATGGGTCCAGCTTCTATCTTCCTTCCCCAGGGCTTTGCAGTAGGATCCAGCGTCTATCGTCCTTCCCCCGATATACGTGGAAAGGTCCAGCGTCTAGCTTCCTTCCCCAGGTCTTCGTTCACTCCCGTATGGATGAACACTGCGTCGTGTCTCGTCTTACACGACTAGGCCCCTCCGTGGTTATGTCCGACGTGTGTCTTCCTTCCCCCGGTCTTCCTCCCTCGGGTGGTATGGACTTCTCGTCGTCGTCGTGTCTCGTCTTACACGACTAAGCCCCTCCAAGCGTTGATAACCGTCAATGGATGCGGACGGCCTGGGCACGACAGTACTATCACAGTACAAAGGCTTCTACGGCACCGGCCCGTCTCTCTGTAACACCGCAGGACTATTCAACTGCACGGCTCACCACAGCAGCAGACGGCACCCCTCGTAGGAATACACCCCCAGGCTTCAGCGACCCCGCTCACGGCGACTCACTCCGCGGCCCGGCTCCAAGGATGAATCATCAAGGCTAGAGTTCACGGCTACACGGTCCACATAGGATCGGACATCAATAACACACGGTGGATAGGCAGGCACCTGGTCTAGTAACCCTCTCCCTATACTACTGTATGGGCACCTGGAATCGGCACCCTCCTTCTATACTACTGTATGGTCAACTAGTATAGGAACCCTCCTTCTATACTACTGTATGGTCAACTAGTATAGGAACCCTCCTTCTATACTACTGTATGGTCAGTTGACCCTTGAACCCTCTCCCTATACTACTGCAGGGTCTTCCGCAATAGATGGGCATCAGGTCTAGGATTCCCCCTCTATATACTACTGTATGAGACAGTAGTAATCTATCATTAGCCGTGAATTACTCAATATATGTACAGGTTGGTGAGAGACTGTACTTATGGAGGCGTGAATGAATAATCGCTTATCGTACGATTGACTGGGTAGATGTATATTTGTCAAGCTATAGGCTCGAACCTATAGCTTGTGGGTGTTAGCGTGAATGTATTTCAACCCGTGGGTTGTGGTTTAAGTACATGTGTGCATGAATAATTGTTTATGTAGAAACTGTGTATGATTTGGTTTAGCTATGTCCTTTTCACAGAGACTCGCATCCCCTACCGGATACAGCTTAATAGATACACTAACCACAGCGCAATCCCTGAACAACTGTGCGATACGGTTGAAGGCAAGGAGAGATGCGGCTAATGTATGGCCATGCTTTCGACACTAACGCCGTTAGTTAATTCCCAGAGCTGAGCCCGTACTAGCGTACGGTAGAGAATAAGAATAACCATTGGCGATAAGTGTCTATACTCTTAACTTCCAGCGCAATATCCGTTCAACTGTGCAATACGGTTGAAGGCGGATAGAGATCGAAGTAGAGTCAACACAGCCCGGACATGTGAATGTAAGTGTGTGTAATGAATGCTACGATGTTATAATATTCGGCGGCCTGGTCCCGGCCCGGCGGCACAAATTCGGCGGCGGTACTTCTCCAATTCGGCGGCGGCCTTTCTCCGGCCCGGCAATGTATTGGATTTCTTCTCCCCAATAGATTTTGCGTGTGCTCTCACCTCGATGTTTCTGCTGGTCTGCCTCGTTTCAGCGGGAGTCCGGCTTATATAGGGCTACCGCTCTTCTGTGGATAAAGGTAGGGACAGACGTCGAAAGTGACAGCGCCCTCTTTATTGTCACTCACAACACTTCCCGATCAGTTTATCTGGACTTCGCTGGATAAATATGGCTATGGAGGAACAAACCATAATTCATACTGGACGTAACTGGTAAATCTCAGCTTCCAACTCTCTCTAGTTAATTCATACGACGACCGCAAAGTTCACTGTCCCTAATCTGCATATTCACTGAAACCGACTTCCGGATTCCTGACTGACGTCATCCACAGCGAAGCGAGTAGCTCACCAGGGTCTCTTCCACCGTCCAAACTGATCGTTTGAGATAACTTCACCGGGATTTCGAGGCATTGTCCGTCTCCCGGATTATTATAGGTCATTCTAGGAAAATTACAGCGTTGGATTCCACCAGGTAAGTGAACCGCACACATAAACACAATGTCACTTTCGATTTCACATAGTCACGTAACATTCAGAAGCTGTGATTTATGAACGGGGTCGTTGTCAACCTGCACTTTCGTTACACTACCCCCGCCTTCGAAGATCATGACGCCCTCGTCATGGCTCTCGTGACGCTACCGGTAGCACGGGTGTGCCGAATGGAACATATGTACAACGTATATACAACAGAATTACAAGACGACGGTCCTCTTGATTTCCTGGCCAAGTCGTTGTCACCTGCAATGGACATCAGGTCCACAGCAGGCCACAGCTGTCTCTTGCTGGAGTCTGCTCACAATGCATCTGAGGCAGTGAAGCCTCGGGATCAGTCAGCCTGTGTTCATCGCCCACAGGAGTACTTTGATGTCAGCCCTGCACCACAGGTCATCCCTCGACGATCACGGTCGTCAACCGTATTTCTCCGACCGTACGGTCGTGCATCTCCTGTCCACTGGCAGGCTAAAACGTAGTCATTAAAACGCCCCGGTCGTTGGATACGACGTCCACGAGTCGTTCGTGGAGGACTCCACGTCTCCGGCAAGGCCATCTGCTCTTCCGAAAGAGGCGACTCGACTTCAACAGGGGGATCAGGCGGTAATCCAACCTCGTAATCTGCCAATCTTGGAGGACGCCGGGTTCTCCGCCAACTCCTCGTCTGCCGAGGTACTGGAGATCTCACTACGGCTGGATGCTCCACCGGATATGGAAAGACCCTCGCAGGCTCCGAGTCGTTCTCAGACTCGACATCACCATCATTCTCTGTAGACTCAGTGGTCTCACCATCCGTTGTCCCTCTGGGGTAGAAGGGCTTAAGGATGCTCCGCACTGTTTCGTAGGAAAAACGAGGGAGTTTCCCAATGTTTTATAGGTCACAGACTGGAATTCCCCTCAAAACTTGATTTTAAAAATGAAAATGGCATTTTTTTTGATTATGTTGATATGAATTCAGTCTGAAGGTTGATAGAAAATCAGGATGGATGAATTCAGAAAAAATATAGAATTTAGAGGTGAATTGGGGATGACACCATGCACTTCGGATCGAGGCTATCATTTGAGCGCCATTTTCGTCAATGTTGCAGACGACACGTTACATTGAAATCGAGCTGGCGATGGGCACATAAATGCCACTTTTTTGAAAGCTACTGGAGTTATTTGACAGAGTCGTAGTGAATATAAACATCTCATTTGCGTAGTGGATACATGAGCCGTCAGCTGAAGTTGATGTATTTTGTGGAAAATGAGCCCACGTGTGAGCGTCGTTGTTGTTGCCGATTACAGGTCAGTCAGTCAAATTTTTTTTTCAGCACTCAATTGTTTTGGCCTTAAAATATCCCGGAGATCTATAGAATTATTTTAATATATGAAATATGAACAGGCTCTGTGTTTAGGGCCTCCTCTAAGTGAGACCCCAAATGTGGGCCTTTTCACAGCAGTCTCCCAAGATGTTTTAGTACAGTGCTGCCTAAGCAGATCATGATGGACCACACGGAGGCCACCAGCCTCGTCGGCGATGCGATATGTCACATCAGTCAGGGCTTCTTTCACAGTATAAGGCCCTCCCCAAACAAACCTGATCACCCGGCTTGTAACTGTGAGGAAAAGTTCCCGTATCGTCCACCACCAGTTGAAACGTGGGTGCCGCCGAAGACGTTTTTGGTAGATCCGACGGTCGGGAACCATCTCGTCTACGGCTTTCAGGGCAAGTCGCTCGATAATGGTCATGTTTACCGCACGTCCAGCACCTTGGTGTCCAGTCTCGGTTACCGTATGGTCGTTGTCGGCCACGTCTATGCCACCATCTCGACTGGTATCGTCCTGGCCGTTGTGGTCTTGGTGGTTCATCTCGCCTCGACGTCGTCCCCGATGCGGCTCCGTCTCGACCCCGTTCCAGTCCGGCCGGCCCAGAATAAGTGTAATCTTCTGCCTTCGGTGGAGTCATCTCATCACTGGAACTTTGATTTCTCAGCATCGTGGACATCAGCCCCATCATGGCGGTCACCATTGTACTCAGTACGTTGTTGGCATGACGTAGATCTTCTACCTCTCGTCTCGGGTCAACGTCAGGCTGCACGTCTTCTGGCTCACGCACCCTCAGTCGATCTTCGGTAGCAATCTCCGCCGAAGGTTGTGGCGTCAGGTCGGCCAGTGGTGCCAACAGCACCGATTCTAGTTCTTGCGTGGACAAATCAAAAAGATTTCCGTAACCCAGTGTCGCCGTAGTTGATCGTCCGGAAGCCACGCCTCTTCCCGTCTCACGTCGTCCGCCCGGAGTCGGTGTCGGGGGAAGCTTCCGTCTGGTTCTCTTCATCGCTGATGGTGGCAGTCCGGCGACGAATTCTTCAGTAATATCCATGGTTGTCTGGTCCGGATCCATGCTATCCGCCAGGCTTGGTCTCCTTTCCATCGTCTCCCAGATGCTGGCCATCCCACCGCTGCCACCAGTTGAAACGTTTCTACTACTATACGTGGGATAATGGATGTTTCAGATCCACAGAGTGCGCAGGGTCCCCAAGACAAACTGTCAGGATACTGGGAACGCACTCGGGCACTGATCCTGGCCAACGAGGGAGTTCGATTCAACCTGTCACCTTGTCTGGATCAAGGAGGTTGGAAAGGAAGACCTGTAATGACAACCAAAGCAAATTAATGCAATACTGACATATAATTCTTTGAGCAGGTATACAGGATTCAAATCGTGGTAGCGTACAATCCCTGCAAAGAAGATCCCTACTCTATGAATTATCTGTACTCTTATAGTTATCATTAACCGAAGTTCAATAGAAAATATATACAAAATATATATAGCCCTAGCTATAACGCGAGCAGGCCTGGTCACAGCCACAGTCTGGTCACGACCGGTTCGCTCATGGATGGGTCCAGCTTCTATCTTCCTTCCCCAGGGCTTTGCAGTAGGATCCAGCGTCTATCGTCCTTCCCCCGATATACGTGGAAAGGTCCAGCGTCTAGCTTCCTTCCCAGGTCTTCGTTCACTCCCGTATGGATGAACACTGCGTCGTGTCTCGTCTTACACGACTAGGCCCCTCCGTGGTTATGTTCGACGTGTGTCTTCCTTCCCCCGGTCTTCCTCCCTCGGGTGGTATGGACTTCTCGTCGTCGTCGTGTCTCGTCTTACACGACTAAGCCCCTCCAAGCGTTGATAACCGTCAATGGATGCGGACGGCCTGGGCACGACAGTACTATCACAGTACAAAGGCTTCTACGGCACCGGCTCGTCTCTCTGTAACACCGCAGGACTATTCAACTGCACGGCTCACCACAGCAGCAGACGGCACCCCTCGTAGGAATACACCCCCAGGCTTCAGCGACCCCGCTCACGGCGACTCACTCCGCGGCCCGGCTCCAAGGATGAATCATCAAGGCTAGAGTTCACGGCTACACGGTCCACATAGGATCGGACATCAATAACACACGGTGGATAGGCAGGCACCTGGTCTAGTAACCCTCTCCCTATACTACTGTATGGGCACCTGGAATCGGCACCCTCCTTCTATACTACTGTATGGTCAACTAGTATAGGAACCCTCCTTCTATACTACTGTATGGTCAACTAGTATAGGAACCCTCCTTCTATACTACTGTATGGTCAGTTGACCCTTGAACCCTCTCCCTATACTACTGCAGGGTCTTCCGCAATAGATGGGCATCAGGTCTAGGATTCCCCCTCTATATACTACTGTATGAGACAGTAGTAATCTATCATTAGCCGTGAATTACTCAATATATGTACAGGTTGGTGAGAGACTGTACTTATGGAGGCGTGAATGAATAATCGCTTATCGTACGATTGACTGGGTAGATGTATATTTGTCAAGCTATAGGCTCGAACCTATAGCTTGTGGGTGTTAGCGTGAATGTATTTCAACCCGTGGGTTGTGGTTTAAGTACATGTGTGCATGAATAATTGTTTATGTAGAAACTGTGTATGATTTGGTTTAGCTATGTCCTCTTCACAGAGACTCGCATCCCCTACCGGATACAGCTTAATAGATACACTAACCACAGCGCAATCCCTGAACAACTGTGCGATACGGTTGAAGGCAAGGAGAGATGCGGCTAATGTATGGCCATGCTTTCGACACTAACGCCGTTAGTTAATTCCCAGAGCTGAGCCCGTACTAGCGTACGGTAGAGAATAAGAATAACCATTGGCGATAAGTGTCTATACTCTTAACTTCCAGCGCAATATCCGTTCAACTGTGCAATACGGTTGAAGGCGGATAGAGATCGAAGTAGAGTAAACACAGCCCGGACATGTGAATGTAAGTGTGTGTAATGAATGCTACGATGTTATAATATTCGGCGGCCTGGTCCCGGCCCGGCGGCACAAATTCGGCGGCGGTACTTCTCCAATTCGGCGGCGGCCTTTCTCCGGCCCGGCAATGTATTGGATTTCTTCTCCCCAATAGATTTTGCGTGTGCTCTCACCTCGATGTTTCTGCTGGTCTGCCTCGTTTCAGCGGGAGTCCGGCTTATATAGGGCTACCGCTCTTCTGTGGATAAAGGTAGGGACAGACGTCGAAAGTGACAGCGCCCTCTTTATTGTCACTCACAACACTTCCCGATCAGTTTATCTGCACTTCGCTGGATAAATATGGCTATGGAGGAACAAACCATAATTCATACTGGACGTAACTGGTAAATCTCAGCTTCCAACTCTCTCTAGTTAATTCATACGACGACCGCAAAGTTCACTGTCCCTAATCTGCATATTCACTGAAACCGACTTCCGGATTCCTGACTGACGTCATCCACAGCGAAGCGAGTAGCTCACCAGGGTCTCTTCCACCGTCCAAACTGATCGTTTGAGATAACTTCACCGGGATTTCGAGGCATTGTCCGTCTCCCGGATTATTATAGGTCATTCTAGGAAAATTACAGCGTTGGATTCCACCAGGTAAGTGAACCGCACACATAAACACAATGTCACTTTCGATTTCACATAGTCACGTAACATTCAGAAGCTGTGATTTATGAAAGGGGTCGTTGTCAACCTGCACTTTCGTTACACTACCCCCGCCTTCGAAGATCATGACGCCCTCGTCATGGCTCTCGTCACGCTACCGGTAGCACGGGTGTGCCGAATGGAACATATGTACAACGTATATACAACAGAATTACAAGACGACGGTCCTCTTGATTTCCTGGCCAAGTCGTCGTCACCTGCAATGGACATCAGGTCCACAGCAGGCCACAGCTGTCTCTTGCTGGAGTCTGCTCACAATGCATCTGAGGCAGTGAAGCCTCGGGATCAGTCAGCCTGTGTTCGTCGCCCACAGGAGTACTTTGATGTCAGCCCTGCACCACAGGTCATCCCTCGACGATCACGGTCGTCAACCGTATTTCTCCGACCGTACGGTCGTGCATCTCCTGTCCACTGGCAGGCTAAAACGTAGTCATTAAAACGCCCCGGTCGTTGGATACGACGTCCACTAGTCGTTCGTGGAGGACTCCACGTCTCCGGCAAGGCCATCTGCTCTTCCGAAAGAGGCGACTCGACTTCAACAGGGGGATCAGGCGGTAATCCAACCTCGTAATCTGCCAATCTTGGAGGACGCCGGGTTCTCCGCCCACTCCTCGTCTGCCGAGGTACTGGAGATCTCACTACGGCTGGATGCTCCACCGGATATGGAAAGACCCTCGCAGGCTCCGAGTCGTTCTCAGACTCGACATCACCATCATTCTCTGTAGACTCAGTGGTCTCACCATCCGTTGTCCCTCTGGGGTAGAAGGGCTTAAGCAGATCATGATGGACCACACGGAGGCCACCAGCCTCGTCGGCGATGCGATATGTCACATCAGTCAGGGCTTCTTTCACAGTATAAGGCCCTCCCCAAACAAACCTGATCACCCGGCTTGTAACTGTGAGGAAAAGTTCCCGTATCGTCCACCACCAGTTGAAACGTGGGTGCCGCCGAAGACGTTTTTGGTAGATCCGACGGTCGGGAACCATCTCGTCTACGGCTTTCAGGGCAAGTCGCTCGATAATGGTCATGTTTACCGCACGTCCAGCACCTTGGTGTCCAGTCTCGGTTACCGTATGGTCGTTGTCGGCCACGTCTATGCCCCCATCTCGACTGGTATCGTCCTGGCCGTTGTGGTCTTGGTGGTTCATCTCGCCTCGACGTCGTCCCCGATGCGGCTCCGTCTCGACCCCGTTCCAGTCCGGCCGGCCCAGAATAAGTGTAATCTTCTGCCTTCGGTGGAGTCATCTCATCACTGGAACTTTGATTTCTCAGCATCGTGGACATCTGCCCCATCATGGCGGTCACCATTGTACTCAGTACGTTGATGGCATCACGTAGATCTTCTACCTCTCGTCTCGGGTCAACGTCAGGCTGCACGTCTTCTGGCTCACGCACCCTCAGTCGATCTTCGGTAGCAATCTCCGCCGAAGGTTGTGGCGTCAGGTCGGCCAGTGGTGCCAACAGCACCGATTCTAGTTCTTGCGTGGACAAATCAAGAAGATTTCCGTAACCCAGTGTCGCCGTAGTTGATCGTCCGGAAGCCACGCCTCTTCCCGTCTCACGTCGTCCGCCCGGAGTCGGTGTCGGGGGAAGCTTCCGTCTGGTTCTCTTCATCGCTGATGGTGGTAGTCCGGCGACGAATTCTTCAGTAATATCCATGGTTGTCTGGTCCGGATCCATGCTATCCGCCATGCTTGGTCTCCTTTCCATCGTCTCCCAGATGCTGGCCATCCCACCGCTGCCACCAGTTGAAACGTTTCTACTACTATACGTGGGATAATGGATGTTTCAGATCCACAGAGTGCGCAGGGTCCCCAAGACAAACTGTCAGGATACTGGGAACGCACTCGGGCACTGATCCTGGCCAACGAGGGAGTTCGATTCAACCTGTCACCTTGTCTGGATCAAGGAGGTTGGAAAGGAAGACCTGTAATGACAACCAAAGCAAATTAATGCAATACTGACATATAATTCTTTGAGCAGGTATACAGGATTCAAATCGTGGTAGCGTACAATCCCTGCAAAGAAGATCCCTACTCTATGAATTATCTGTACTCTTATAGTTATCATTAACCGAAGTTCAATAGAAAATATATACAAAATATATATAGCCCTAGCTATAACGCGAGCAGGCCTGGTCACAGCCACAGTCTGGTCACGACCGGTTCGCTCATGGATGGGTCCAGCTTCTATCTTCCTTCCCCAGGGCTTTGCAGTAGGATCCAGCGTCTATCGTCCTTCCCCCGATATACGTGGAAAGGTCCAGCGTCTAGCTTCCTTCCCCAGGTCTTCGTTCACTCCCGTATGGATGAACACTGCGTCGTGTCTCGTCTTACACGACTAGGCCCCTCCGTGGTTATGTCCGACGTGTGTCTTCCTTCCCCCGGTCTTCCTCCCTCGGGTGGTATGGACTTCTCGTCGTCGTCGTGTCTCGTCTTACACGACTAAGCCCCTCCAAGCGTTGATAACCGTCAATGGATGCGGACGGCCTGGGCACGACAGTACTATCACAGTACAAAGGCTTCTACGGCACCGGCTCGTCTCTCTGTAACACCGCAGGACTATTCAACTGCACGGCTCACCACAGCAGCAGACGGCACCCCTCGTAGGAATACACCCCCAGGCTTCAGCGACCCCGCTCACGGCGACTCACTCCGCGGCCCGGCTCCAAGGATGAATCATCAAGGCTAGAGTTCACGGCTACACGGTCCACATAGGATCGGACATCAATAACACACGGTGGATAGGCAGGCACCTGGTCTAGTAACCCTCTCCCTATACTACTGTATGGGCACCTGGAATCGGCACCCTCCTTCTATACTACTGTATGGTCAACTAGTATAGGAACCCTCCTTCTATACTACTGTATGGTCAACTAGTATAGGAACCCTCCTTCTATACTACTGTATGGTCAGTTGACCCTTGAACCCTCTCCCTATACTACTGCAGGGTCTTCCGCAATAGATGGGCATCAGGTCTAGGATTCCCCCTCTATATACTACTGTATGAGACAGTAGTAATCTATCATTAGCCGTGAATTACTCAATATATGTACAGGTTGGTGAGAGACTGTACTTATGGAGGCGTGAATGAATAATCGCTTATCGTACGATTGACTGGGTAGATGTATATTTGTCAAGCTATAGGCTCGAACCTATAGCTTGTGGGTGTTAGCGTGAATGTATTTCAACCCGTGGGTTGTGGTTTAAGTACATGTGTGCATGAATAATTGTTTATGTAGAAACTGTGTATGATTTGGTTTAGCTATGTCCTTTTCACAGAGACTCGCATCCCCTACCGGATACAGCTTAATAGATACACTAACCACAGCGCAATCCCTGAACAACTGTGCGATACGGTTGAAGGCAAGGAGAGATGCGGCTAATGTATGGCCATGCTTTCGACACTAACGCCGTTAGTTAATTCCCAGAGCTGAGCCCGTACTAGCGTACGGTAGAGAATAAGAATAACCATTGGCGATAAGTGTCTATACTCTTAACTTCCAGCGCAATATCCGTTCAACTGTGCAATACGGTTGAAGGCGGATAGAGATCGAAGTAGAGTAAACACAGCCCGGACATGTGAATGTAAGTGTGTGTAATGAATGCTACGATGTTATAATATTCGGCGGCCTGGTCCCGGCCCGGCGGCACAAATTCGGCGGCGGTACTTCTCCAATTCGGCGGCGGCCTTTCTCCGGCCCGGCAATGTATTGGATTTCTTCTCCCCAATAGATTTTGCGTGTGCTCTCACCTCGATGTTTCTGCTGGTCTGCCTCGTTTCAGCGGGAGTCCGGCTTATATAGGGCTACCGCTCTTCTGTGGATAAAGGTAGGGACAGACGTCGAAAGTGACAGCGCCCTCTTTATTGTCACTCACAACACTTCCCGATCAGTTTATCTGAACTTCGCTGGATAAATATGGCTATGGAGGAACAAACCATAATTCATACTGGACGTAACTGGTAAATCTCAGCTTCCAACTCTCTCTAGTTAATTCATACGACGACCGCAAAGTTCACTGTCCCTAATCTGCATATTCACTGAAACCGACTTCCGGATTCCTGACTGACGTCATCCACAGCGAAGCGAGTAGCTCACCAGGGTCTCTTCCACCGTCCAAACTGATCGTTTGAGATAACTTCACCGGGATTTCGAGGCATTGTCCGTCTCCCGGATTATTATAGGTCATTCTAGGAAAATTACAGCGTTGGATTCCACCAGGTAAGTGAACCGCACACATAAACACAATGTCACTTTCGATTTCACATAGTCACGTAACATTCAGAAGCTGTGATTTATGAAAGGGGTCGTTGTCAACCTGCACTTTCGTTACACTACCCCCGCCTTCGAAGATCATGACGCCCTCGTCATGGCTCTCGTCACGCTACCGGTAGCACGGGTGTGCCGAATGGAACATATGTACAACGTATATACAACAGAATTACAAGACGACGGTCCTCTTGATTTCCTGGCCAAGTCGTCGTCACCTGCCATGGACATCAGGTCCACAGCAGGCCCTTGCTGGAGTCTGCTCACAATGCATCTGAGGCAGTGAAGCCTCGGGATCAGTCAGCCTGTGTTCGTCGCCCACAGGAGTACTTTGATGTCAGCCCTGCACCACAGGTCATCCCTCGACGATCACGGTCGTCAACCGTATTTCTCCGACCGTACGGTCGTGCATCTCCTGTCCACTGGCAGGCTAAAACGTAGTCATTAAAACGCCCCGGTCGTTGGATACGACGTCCACGAGTCGTTCGTGGAGGACTCCACGTCTCCGGCAAGGCCATCTGCTCTTCCGAAAGAGGCGACTCGACTTCAACAGGGGGATCAGGCGGTAATCCAACCTCGTAATCTGCCAATCTTGGAGGACGCCGGGTTCTCCGCCCACTCCTCGTCTGCCGAGGTACTGGAGATCTCACTACGGCTGGATGCTCCACCGGATATGGAAAGACCCTCGCAGGCTCCGAGTCGTTCTCAGACTCGACATCACCATCATTCTCTGTAGACTCAGTGGTCTCACCATCCGTTGTCCCTCTGGGGTAGAAGGGCTTAAGCAGATCATGATGGACCACACGGAGGCCACCAGCCTCGTCGGCGATGCGATATGTCACATCAGTCAGGGCTTCTTTCACAGTATAAGGCCCTCCCCAAACAAACCTGATCACCCGGCTTGTAACTGTGAGGAAAAGTTCCCGTATCGTCCACCACCAGTTGAAACGTGGGTGCCGCCGAAGACGTTTTTGGTAGATCCGACGGTCGGGAACCATCTCGTCTACGGCTTTCAGGGCAAGTCGCTCGATAATGGTCATGTTTACCGCACGTCCAGCACCTTGGTGTCCAGTCTCGGTTACCGTATGGTCGTTGTCGGCCACGTCTATGCCCCCATCTCGACTGGTATCGTCCTGGCCGTTGTGGTCTTGGTGGTTCATCTCGCCTCGACGTCGTCCCCGATGCGGCTCCGTCTCGACCCCGTTCCAGTCCGGCCGGCCCAGAATAAGTGTAATCTTCTGCCTTCGGTGGAGTCATCTCATCACTGGAACTTTGATTTCTCAGCATCGTGGACATCTGCCCCATCATGGCGGTCACCATTGTACTCAGTACGTTGATGGCATCACGTAGATCTTCTACCTCTCGTCTCGGGTCAACGTCAGGCTGCACGTCTTCTGGCTCACGCACCCTCAGTCGATCTTCGGTAGCAATCTCCGCCGAAGGTTGTGGCGTCAGGTCGGCCAGTGGTGCCAACAGCACCGATTCTAGTTCTTGCGTGGACAAATCAAGAAGATTTCCGTAACCCAGTGTCGCCGTAGTTGATCGTCCGGAAGCCACGCCTCTTCCCGTCTCACGTCGTCCGCCCGGAGTCGGTGTCGGGGGAAGCTTCCGTCTGGTTCTCTTCATCGCTGATGGTGGTAGTCCGGCGACGAATTCTTCAGTAATATCCATGGTTGTCTGGTCCGGATCCATGCTATCCGCCAGGCTTGGTCTCCTTTCCATCGTCTCCCAGATGCTGGCCATCCCACCGCTGCCACCAGTTGAAACGTTTCTACTACTATACGTGGGATAATGGATGTTTCAGATCCACAGAGTGCGCAGGGTCCCCAAGACAAACTGTCAGGATACTGGGAACGCACTCGGGCACTGATCCTGGCCAACGAGGGAGTTCGATTCAACCTGTCACCTTGTCTGGATCAAGGAGGTTGGAAAGGAAGACCTGTAATGACAACCAAAGCAAATTAATGCAATACTGACATATAATTCTTTGAGCAGGTATACAGGATTCAAATCGTGGTAGCGTACAGTCCCTGCAAAGAAGATCCCTACTCTATGAATTATCTGTACTCTTATAGTTATCATTAACCGAAGTTCAATAGAAAATATATACAAAATATATATAGCCCTAGCTATAACGCGAGCAGGCCTGGTCACAGCCACAGTCTGGTCACGACCGGTTCGCTCATGGATGGGTCCAGCTTCTATCTTCCTTCCCCAGGGCTTTGCAGTAGGATCCAGCGTCTATCGTCCTTCCTCCGATATACGTGGAAAGGTCCAGCGTCTAGCTTCCTTCCCCAGGTCTTCGTTCACTCCCGTATGGATGAACACTGCGTCGTGTCTCGTCTTACACGACTAGGCCCCTCCGTGGTTATGTCCGACGTGTGTCTTCCTTCCCCCGGTCTTCCTCCCTCGGGTGGTATGGACTTCTCGTCGTCGTCGTGTCTCGTCTTACACGACTAAGCCCCTCCAAGCGTTGATAACCGTCAATGGATGCGGACGACCTGGGCACGACAGTACTATCACAGTACAAAGGCTTCTACGGCACCGGCTCGTCTCTCTGTAACACCGCAGGACTATTCAACTGCACGGCTCACCACAGCAGCAGACGGCACCCCTCGTAGGAATACACCCCCAGGCTTCAGCGACCCCGCTCACGGCGACTCACTCCGCGGCCCGGCTCCAAGGATGAATCATCAAGGCTAGAGTTCACGGCTACACGGTCCACATAGGATCGGACATCAATAACACACGGTGGATAGGCAGGCACCTGGTCTAGTAACCCTCTCCCTATACTACTGTATGGGCACCTGGAATCGGCACCCTCCTTCTATACTACTGTATGGTCAACTAGTATAGGAACCCTCCTTCTATACTACTGTATGGTCAACTAGTATAGGAACCCTCCTTCTATACTACTGTATGGTCAACTAGTATAGGAACCCTCCTTCTATACTACTGTATGGTCAGTTGACCCTTGAACCCTCTCCCTATACTGCTGCAGGGTCTTCCGCAATAGATAGGCATCAGGTCTAGGATTCCCCCTCTATATACTACTGTATGAGACAGTAGTAATCTATCATTAGCCGTGAATTACTCAATATATGTACAGGTTGGTGAGAGACTGTACTTATGGAGGCGTGAATGAATAATCGCTTATCGTACGATTGACTGGGTAGATGTATATTTGTCAAGCTATAGGCTCGAACCTATAGCTTGTGGGTGTTAGCGTGAATGTATTTCAACCCGTGGGTTGTGGTTTAAGTACATGTGTGCATGAATAATTGTTTATGTAGAAACTGTGTATGATTTGGTTTAGCTATGTCCTTTTCACAGAGACTCGCATCCCCTACCGGATACAGCTTAATAGATACATTAACCACAGCGCAATCCCTGAACAACTGTGCGATACGGTTGAAGGCAAGGAGAGATGTGGCTAATGTATGGCCATGCTTTCGACACTAACGCCGTTAGTTAATTCCCAGAGCTGAGCCCGTACTAGCGTACGGTAGAGAATAAGAATAACCATTGGCGATAAGTGTCTATACTCTTAACTTCCAGCGCAATATCCGTTCAACTGTGCAATACGGTTGAAGGCGGATAGAGATCGAAGTAGAGTCAACACAGCCCGGACATGTGAATGTAAGTGTGTGTAATGAATGCTACGATGTTAT